>JAVQKC010039897.1:0-13152 GCA_036025475.1 Philypnodon macrostomus
AATCAAAAAAGTGATTAAGGTCCCATTGGTAACAGTTGTAGCACGTATGGGCAGACGTACGGGGCCGTTTTCGCCGATATACACCTTGCTGTCGGGGACGACAGCACAGGCCTAGTTTAGGTTTAGTGTTAAGTTGATGAAATAACTCACATGTTGTGCTGGGTTAATCCCTGGCTGTCCTTTTTGCAATATTCTTCTCCTGCAAAAATGTAACAAATATTAGTTAAACTTTTCACAACTATTAGCAGGTCAAAATCAGGTCTAAAACAGGGGTATACTTATACTTATACTTATATTCTCCTACATGCAATCTTTATCCCACAATGGCGATATTACATTCAAACTTACGACAGTTGATGAAGTTTCCGTTAAATTCGTAGGCGATCACAGTTTTTTCGGTAATTATGTCGTTTCTCACATGTCCTTTTCCAATGCCATAGACTTCCTCAGGGCGTTTGGGGCCATTGGACAGCTGAGTGCAACAGTAATCCTTCAGACTAGAGGGCCAGCATAGAGGAAGGACCTCACTGCCAATCTATAAAAAAAAAAAAAAAAACACATTCATTCAGAGTTAGTAGGAATATACGCCACTGATTTGCATTTCAAAATGTATTAAAATTGCCATACTGTCAATTATTAAGCTGTCATTAACGTTGGATGGATTGTGCCAGGCAGTATAGGGCCGCTTACGATGTCAAAAATATAAAAGTCCCTTTTTGTAACAGAGGAATACAGTATGCTATGACTAATGAAAAAGTACAATTATTTTCTTGTACATGTAAAGTGTATAAACATATATACAACCTTCTTCAACTATCTTGGTACTGTGGTGAAAAGCATGTGAAAAACTATATAGCTAATGAAAGTGTACTTCAAGTTCTGGCTAAAGGTTGAAAGAAGTTGTAGAAACTAGTAAAAAAACAAAAAAACAAAAACAAAACATAGCAGACCCTCATCTCAATACAGTGCAATTCAAATGCAAGCATCTGTACCATCACAAATATTGCACCTTTAACGTGAGCTGGTCCAGCAGAGGCTCCCAGTACACGCAGAAGTTACTCTCTTCAGCCCCAGTGTGCGTGACTGGTATGGAGGTCAGACTGGTGCACTGAGCAGTGAGCTGTCCCACCACAGACAGTGAGCTCTTGTTGGCCGAGATAATGATACGATCACAACCCGTCGTCAGGTTCACGTTCAGACTCAGAGGGCCCTGTCCATGGTGCCAGGCGCCACAGAACTTCAGGTCCCTGTCATCTTCACCTGACACTAAGAGGTACAAGAAGAAACAGTAAAGTTAACCATTCACAGTTTAACAGATTAACAGGTTAACAGGTTAACAGGTTAAGTTTAACAAAGTCCAAGCTATATGTCAAGAAAGCAATGAATTTAGGTCAAATATTATATTTTCCATGCATTGCTTTGTGATCTTGAGAGATTAGAAAAGATCGTTTTTAGCAGGTCATTAAAGATTGCATGGCCATTCATGTGACACCTGCTGTAATGCTTTGTAACATTCAAATAATCACTTGTTGCAATCATTGAGTGTGAACAAGTGAAGCCTGCATGCATATAAATAAAGTTAGTGCCATTTCCTATTGTTGATTGTGATCAGGTGTATCTAACAATGTGGCCGGTGGTGCGTGTAAGTCTGTGCGTAATAAACACAAGCATAAGCGTGACGGCATTTGTGGTCAGCATCATAACCGTTGAAATGTGGTTTGACAAAATTGATATTGTTTGGAAGTCTCGCATCCTGTCTTTGAGACGCCGCATGGAACAAGAGCAAGTAAAACTGTGATGGTGGATAATAAACACGCTCTGTCTGCAACTTGTTTGTTTTCTGACAAATAGTGTCAAACTAACATTCTCCAAAACATGTCTGCTTCACTCTTACGGCAAAAGCCTAGACTGCCATTGCTGGGTTGCACGTGACATCACAACATTCTATAGCCCTATAGTTTTAAATGGAGATGGGGGGCAGGGAAACGACAGTTGTTAATCTGCAGATTGTGTGTGGTTGAATATATTTTTTTTTTTGGGGTGGGGGCATTTTTCTCATAAAAATCCCATATAGTTGCTATAGTTGGCTCCTGCCCCCCATCTGAGGGTGTGACACCATCACATTCTAGAACCTGAAAACAACCAATACAAGAGTCCGAAGGTTTTAACATACCTGTGGTAACTATGGAGAGGACAAGAACTGCCCAAAGAGCCTCTGTCAGTCTGAGCTCCATAAGTGACACCTGCCAAAGAGAAACCACAGCATATTTCGGTTATCTATTATCACGGCAACAACATTTTTTTTATCATGTTTATTATCTAGCGTTCAATGGTTATGAGATGATGTTACTAAAAAGATGCTTTATAGTTTTGGTCAGACTGCAAACTGATTTTCACGTTGTCTTAGCAAACAAATCCAAATATAAAAAAGTCAAAAGCAGAAAAAAAAACAAAAACAAAAAACAAAACAAAAAAAAGGCCTTTAGTATGAAACTGTATATCACCCGTCAGAGCAACTGTGAAAGAGGAACACAAAATCTACGGCTTGTCAATTGAAAGAATTAGTCATCAACTTAATATCCCTACTGGGGCTGTGGGAAAACGCCTTTATAGACTTTAAGCAGACGTTATAAAATGTTATCTGAGCTTGGCAAGAACCTATAGCTGACATCGTTTCAAAGTGCAGACACATCCTAAATCCAACGAAAGCGTCTATAGAGATTAACACAGAGTTTTGCTAATGATACTATTCTTTTTGAGACGCCTCCATTGTTATCTATAACGCCCTTATCAACAAATTCAACCTCTGAATACACACACAGGTCTTATCAATGGAAACATTCTTCCCCATCGACTGCCTTATACGCACGCTGCACTGTTTTGTAACTGTCAGCTCGTTTTACATGCACAATGAAACAGAAATATTGAAGTTAGGCTGGATGATTATTTTAGTGTGATTTGAAAGGCCCATGCTGCAGGAATGTTTTTTCAAGTCAGCAATACATTATTATTATGATCTTATGATAATATTTGACTTATGCATCAACTAGGGCTGCACAATGTATTGGGAATCTGTTGTTACTGCACTTGCAGCAAATGCAATGTGGAGAGAAACAACATGTAGTCTTCCATCTGACAGAATTGTACAGCCTTGAGAGAAGCTAGGTTTTGACGACATTATAAAAAGCCTAGTTGTAGTTTAGTTCTGGTTAACTCTCATTTTCATTCTGGTTTAGTCTTGGTCGAGTCTTGGTCGAGTCTTGGTTTAGTTTTGGTTGAGTTTTGGTTGAGGCCTGGTTTCTAGTTCTAGCTTAGTTCTTGTTTGTATGTGATTTACTCGTGGTTGAGACTTGGTTTAGTCCTGGTTTGAATGTGGTTCATCCCTTGGTTGAGTGTTTGTTAAGTTCTAGTTTCGTTCTAGCTGAGTCGTAGTTAAGTCTAGGTTTAGTCCTGGTTTAGTTCTGGTTATGTCTGGGTTTTTCTCTGCACACCAACGATTAACTAACACATTGTCTGCTTTTTTTCTAATACTGCGGAGCTCCAGCGCCATTGGGTCCATTTAACTTGAACCTACAGCAGCACTCTACAAATGAAGATACAGTAAAACAAAGTCTGTATAAAGCTACTGTATATAGCTGATGTGACAAAGACACGAGTGGAGGTTGTGGTTATCTCATGAACAGAGAACACAGCAGACAGGAACAGACAAACCTCAGAAAATGCATAAAGGTTACACAAGAAACAGACACAATAATATGTCAAACTTTAGAGTGTAGGTTTAGTTCAGTTACCATTTTTAACCCTCATCAGAGTCTGGAGCACTCCCTGAGACTACAGAGACACATTAGATACACACAGGGGTAAAAAGGAGAGATAATTCAGAATATTATGTTGCCAATAAAATACAAACGAGATGCCTGCTACTGTACGACAGCAATCAAAATGCAGGTTTAGAAATAAGCTGAACTCTGAAGTACATAAAGGCAGCTTCAAATACAACAGTATATCTCAAGTAGGCACCAATGTTTACATGGTTAGCAGATCCTTCGCTGAGCACAGTGCAAATAAAATGCAATTTCAAATACCTAAAAATTACATTGTAAACACGTGTATGCCCTATATACTGTAGGTATGGAGTGAAAATATTGTGACTGAAAAAAATCTATTGACTAGAACATTTAGTTTGATTGTAGCACTGTAGCATATTGTGTTTGTTGTTCTAACGTTCTATCAAAATTGTATGGCCCTAAGCAAAAAAGACCCCAAGCACTAAACAAAAGCACTAAATCAACAGTATGACAACTAATTTTGATCTTGTCATTGCAGCAGTGAACTGAATTTTGTAATGAAGCCAATTCTGAAAATGTAATGGAAGGCAAACTCAAATTTAGTCAAACTGTATATCTGACCAACCCCAATAGACAAAGAAAATGTGAAAAAAAAATATATATATAGACACAGAAAACTTCTTCATTTTTAGCACATGACTAGCTTTGTGGTTTTAACAGTTCCCCATTAAAGTCACTTAATATCAAAGGCTTTAGTGAGAAGGGTGTGAAAAGAAGAAAAAAGAACTTCACAGGTCTTTGACATTCTTATACATTCTGAAACTCGTTGCGTAATTTAGTGAATAATTGGGGGGAGAAAAAAAATGTGATAGTGATTTGAATGATAATAGTGAGTCTAGAGTAGAAGTATAATGTGTGCTGGTAGAGGAGTTACTGTGGTGGCGGTCTAATATTGGAGGGCATGCTCAAACCTGTAGGAGGCTGAACTTAAGCCCACATAAGTGCATACTACCGTAGGCCAGGTAGATGATGGGGGTATGGACATAGTAGCTGAGATTTCAATTCACACGTGGAACATAGATATTAATCAATTCATAATTTCATATATTCAATTATTCAATTATTTTAATTTAAATCACTAACAGGCCAGTGTCTGACATTTTCAAGAGTGTATCCTGCCTGAAACCCATAGTTGCTAGGCTAGGTTCCAATCCAGTCAGCCCCAACATTTAATTGATTTATTTATTAAGACTATTCTCCCCTTATTTTCTCTTAAGAGTCCTGGGGGAATGGGGAACATATTTAACAGGTTTTAGTGGCATAGGGGAAAGCAGAGTGCCTAGGGGAAACCTACACAGGCACGTGCAGAACATACAAACTCCACACAGGAAGGCCTGCTGGACCCAGGCATTAAACCCGTCAGTCCGCCATCTTGTCGCCTAACTCGAAGATGAATGGCCATTAAATTATATTGTCAATTTTACTGTATCTTAGCCAATACTGTGCCCAAACACCCATAAGCCTACACATCATATACTGCAATGATACTTACTCATACTATAGCTTCAACTCAATCTGCTTTTACCAGTTTTGGCATGCCACAATATTTAAAACTGTCACTGGGCCCATACTTTCCCAAGGAATACCACATACAGACATAATATTATTACAATACAATGGCTCTAAATAATGATTGTTTGAAAAGGTAACAAAACAGTGGTGTATTCTGTTCTGCTTTACCTGTACACAGACTAAGTAAATATATGATCAGAGTGAGACTTTTATCACCAATAAACCTTTTTTCTCACTATTGACAATCCAGTCTCACATGAAAGGGAGTTATTTAAGCGCAATACCGCAAAACCTCTGACGGACACGAGAACGTCACAGTTCTTCACACATTGCATCCAAGTGTGACTCGCATCAGCATTCACAGCTCCTGCCTCTGTACAATGCTTCAACATAGACCATATAGACGAAGCGCTTAGAGGGAACAGTAAACCAATGTCACCCCAGCCCCACCCACGGGCCCAGCGCTGCAAGTGTGAACGCACAAGAGATGCTTAGTGCTCAATAATGTCTTCTGTGTTTGCATCTTCACACATCATGTATTCAAGGCAGGGCTGAGAAACATGCAACACGCTCATAAAAGGACATACTCCATCAGACTCTCACCACAAAATTCAAAATGAAGTAGATGCAGCCAGTGCTGGAAACTATACTATAACTAAAAATATAACATATAAATATGTATATTAAGAAAAAAATCAACTGTGGGTGTAAAAATGGGTCATTAAGTCATATTATTTTACAATGCATTTTTCTTTCCAATTTGAAACCTAGATGACCTTCCTTCTCATGTACCACCAAAAGCCATTTCAATCTAATCACGTTTCTCTTACAGCTTGATTTGCCTAGTTGCATTGTAAACGAATGCTTCCCCACACCCTCCCTATTGTCCATGGCTGCATGACGGCCGGCGTCTATTGAGCTCAAGAATTTCCCCTTTTCTTTCACTTCCTAGATCGTCTGAGTGTGTGCGTGAGATAGACCAATGTGGCATTAACTAGTGACGGTGGGAAGTTTGGAAACCCCGACGAGCATCATTCTTTTTGCAATTTGTCGCTTCACTGCATTTTTCTCCCACGTACATTAAAAAGAAAGTAGTGTTTTGTGAGAGAAATGGATCAGCTTTCAATTTTTTTATACCTCAAAATGTCACCTTCCAAGTACCATTGTTTAATAAAGTCTAAAGCAGGTCTAAACAAGGTCTAAACCAAGACTGCACCAGTGTCTATTCAGGATTTGACCAGAAATTAACAAAGTCTATACCAGAAAATAACTGGGTCAAAACCTGGTGTAAACAAGGACTAAATCAGGTCTAAACCAGAATTTAACCAAATCTAAAATGGTCCTAAACAGCACTTGACTTATCAAGTCTAAACCATGAAAAAAAACAGGTCTATATAAGAACAATATCAGGTCCCAACCAAGATTGGACCAAGTCTAAACTGCAAAAGAATGCTGCGGAGTATAGGAAAAGCCCAAGTATCACTGTTGACACCTGTACCACAGTAAAGGGAACCACTGAGACAGACCGTTCTCATGACCTTCCTATGAGTTCTCCAGTATTTCTTTTAAATTTCTGCATAATCATCTATGAGTCACACTTTGCTTATATTATTCATGTTCACGAGGTCCCGTCTGGCTTGACGCGAAATGACACGGCAGACAACACAATAAGAGGTGGTGAGGCAAAGTGAAAGTAGACTATAAAATGAGAATCTGCTTCAAAGTTCAATTTTCGAATGCTACTGAAAGTAACACATCTCACGGCATTAAGTGGGGAGTGTTGCATTTACTAAGTTACATTTACTTGGTTCTAAAGTATGTTGTTAAATGTTTTATTATTTATTGAAATATCAGAATTTGCACAGTATATTATGTTTTTTTTTTTGCCGGCTGGATTACAAATTCAGATGTTACTCATTACTTAAGCAGCGTTCCACAAAATACTTTTTATAGTATTCATTTGAATGTCTATCTATCTATTTGAGTCATATTTTGATGAGACGATACTCTTACTTGGCGTTTAAGTTTTTTCTACCCACCTCTGCATGTGGCTCATCAGCTGTAGCACTTGGGCAGTTTGACTTCTTTAGGCCCTTGTCTCAAAATATGCTGCGACTTGTTCTGTGTGTTTATCTCACGTCATGAACTTGCGTGAAAACTTCCTTGGGGTCTACCTACCTACGAGCTGCAGACATACAGAAGGAAAGAATGTGCAGCAGAGGAGAGCAGTACCTCCGGGAACAAAAGCCAGTCTTTGTTGTCGGGCATTTGAGCCAAAGTGACAGCCAGCGTGAATGGAGGTTAAAGGTCACTGTGCGCCAGATCTGACCAAGACAATGTTTAGGAGAGGCCTCTGGCAACAGATATATATATATATACTATATCTGTTGCGTTTACATCATTGTCTCAACATCAGGCATTTGATGTGAATGAAGCAAATTTACATTGTATGGCTATTGTGTCGGGGTATTGAGATTACATCTATACATAATAATTCTGCAGCCAGGTCCGGGTCCATCACTGCTCTTGACCAGTTGCCCCTGGCTTTTAAGGATGGGTCAAATGCAGAGAACAAACATCCCTAAACGAACAAAGTATTTTTTTATATAATAATTAATTATATATTATATGAATAATTCCAAGTAAATACTATAAATGTATCTCTTTGTCCTAAAAAAGTCTGATTTTGTTTTTATTAAAAAGTTAGGCTGAGCATTTCTAAACCAGCCAACTTCTAGCTTTTTCAACTTCTAGACTGCTGCAACATGAACTCCTCATATTGTGTGCTATATTATGTACACTGAAGCAACTTGAAGCGCTCGTTTAGCATCCAATAAGCCGAAGCTTTAGATATATCTATATGCAGGTCTAAACGTGTGGTCGGCCCATTCATCTATCTTCATCCGATTATCCGTGCATAGGCAGCGCATAGGCAGCAGTCTAAGCAGAGATGCCCAGCCTTCCCTCTCTCCAGACACTTCCTCCAGCTCTACTGGGGGGCCTCCAAGGTGTTCCCAGGCCAGCCGAGAGATATAATCCCTCCAGCGTGTCCTAGGTCTTCCTCGAGGTCTCCCGTCCGGAACACCTCCCGAGGGAGGCGTCCAGGGGGCTTCCAAAACAGATGCCCGAGCCACCTCAGCTGGCTCCTCTCTGTGGTTGGTTTAGAATCAAAATGAAAAGTGGAACTGTTTTGTTAATGTGCCAGTTCTGATCTTGCCTCATCTCCAATGACACTAATGTCAACACTTCAAAGCCTCAGTGTACCTCGAGACTGATTCCCACTCAAGTTGTGCCAGAACTGGGCATTTTCACTGTCCTCCATTGTCAAACTTCATTTCACGTGACCAATTTTTTGAAAAAGTCAAACAGACAAAAGATACCCAGATGTTGCCACGACAAAACACAAACGAGCCAAAAAAGTCCCATAAATTCCCCAAATGGTGGTTGAAATAGGACTGCTCAAGTTACAGCTCAATTCAACGCTTCTCTTCATAACAATACATGAACAAATGGGCATGCAATGGCTGCTGACAAGGTGATTTATAGAGGTCAAATCCAATAACTGGGGCGTTTATGTGAGAAAACTGACATTATTCACTATTATATTCACTACTATATTTACTAAGCCAGACATGTGCTTTAGATGGAGAACTTAAACATGACTGAAAGCAGAAAAGCAATTTGTAAATCCAGATAGCTTGAAGAAGGAATGCTCCCTAGGCTACAAGTAAGACCTTGCATTCTTTGTGGTGGCACCATAGTGATGTTCAGTTCATGTGTGTTACAAGCGTCTTTATCTCGATTTTCTCGTCATCTGCAAGGAAATTGGAGGAGCAGGTGGAATGCTGTAAATATATTTCCTTCGGGGCTGTGACCAAATCAATAAAAACGATGCACACACACACGCAGCAAGCGCACATGTGCAGACAAAAGCCGGCTTGCTTAAGGCTGTATCACCCCTGCGTGAGCCCTATAGGTGAGGGTCCGGAGGTGCTTCCTAGTTAGTTCTATTATGAGAAATGTAGACAGTTCTTCAAAAGAGCAGGAGTTTGTTTTTTAAATATATATATAACCCAAAAAGCATTGCAATATAAACGTCTATTTGATGTTTGCGCTTAAACCCTCAAGGCATGAGAAGGGTAGAAAGCTTTATCTCTCTCTCTCGGAGTGAAGTGTTTTGATTGCACACGTCGATGCTGTCTCAAAACCACATAGGCATAGTTGTGAAGAGACAATTCACGTTAGACACTGATGTCATCCTCTAGCATCCCCTATAAATAATATGTGCATGTACAATTCAGGTTTACAGACAAACTCCCATTAAGAGCACACAAATGCACTGTAAACTGCAAAATAGCCTGTGCCTTTTATTGATATCCACTGTTTGACGAACAAAACACGCGTGCTTCCTGGTCAAAATCAATTAATTGCTAGGTTATAGCTCTTATCACAGTTATAGCGAAACTTTAGTGAGTGTTGGTGAAGAAGTCTTACCTTTTTGGTTTGGGTAAGCACTTGACCTTTCTGATATTCTGTTCCAGACCGTTGCGCACGAAGAGTGATAACAAGTGTGGTGAAATTAAACTCCAACAAACCTTGCTAGTAACCCGGCCACAACGAGCTGCTGATAGTTCACAAAAAGACGAACCGAAACGACCAAAACGTAAGAAAAACGTGAATATGCGTCTCGCCTTTTCTTTTAAATTCTAAAATATATTGTTTGAATACAAGTGGCGTGCTGTTAACTGAAAAGCCAGCGAACAAAAAGTGTCCAGCGCGGTCCCGGAGCGCCACTGAGGCTTTCCTAAAAAGTGCCGCTGCTTCAGGCACACAGCTGCTGTCAAGTGAACTTAATGAGGACGCAGAGTTTCCGGTCATGGCATTCAACGTATGAGTCGAACAAAAAGATTTGACCAAAAGTGAAGAATATAGCGGAGAACAACAAATGCGTAAAAAGCACGATTATCTTAACATAGCATACACAGTGTTGGGCTTTCATTGATTTACACGGGGAGCATTAGAATAGTGACTGTTTTATTTTTGAAAGAAAGATGGTTTTCCTGATAAGTCTTTTTTTTTGTTTGTTTTTGTGTTTTTTTGAGACGCACCAGTGAACCGTCTGTACCGGTCTGCCTCACCGTGTTTGTGATGAACGTTTATTCATTCATTATTCATTCATTATGATTTGGGGGTCATTGCCATTGTATATACTTTTGGGATAACTTGACTGAATTCAATTGATTAAATAAAAAAATGTATTTAACAAATAACACAGTATAGTAACTGCAGGAGACAGGGATTGGGAGTGTGATGTTATTTACCCATTCATAAAAATGTCTTTGATGTATTGTATGCTTTAAACAAACAGTGTGGTATGTAAGAAGCAGTTAATGTGTAACTACAGCGTGTCTTAGTACATGAGCCAATGTCTTGTAGTGACAGTGAGCAGAAATGTGAGGGAGGGTCAAATGGCCCTGTTAAGCAGCTGGCCTCTCTTTTTAACAGTGCCATGTTCAAAGTCACTAATTTTATTTTTTATTTTTAATTTTAAATTTTTTTATTATTATTATGATTCTTTGTTTGAACTTAGCAGGATGTATGAAATGAAATCCACTGGCCAGACTTGATGCAACTATAGGTCTACCTAATAAAGTTGCCGGTCAGTGCACATTTGCAAGGGGGTTTTCTGTTGTGTTGCATGAGTTGTAACAATAAAGGCAGTGTCTTTGGACTGACAGGTGCAAGCAGGAGCAATGAATAGGACCGAGAAGAAAGTCACAACATACAGTCTCTGGAACCACTAAGTCTATGTGAGTCTACCTTTATTATGACTAGTACAGGCCTATACAAGTGCAGCTACACAAGACAATCCTAATACATCAACTATTAAGGGCCACGCATTATGAGCTGAAGCAAAGCAGACGATGTTTATCCAGACACGTCATTGGTGGTTAATGTGCTTTATATGGGCTGGATCTATCACCACATTATTGTCATATACCAAGATCTCCAAATATGGTCAAATATATTTTACCTGACAGTCTGGAAATGTATGGTTTTGTGGTCAATCATGTGCCTTTGTCATGAGATATAGTACATGAGTTTGTGCAAAAATGTACTCAACAGACAGGAATTATCTTACTATTTGCAGTGACACTGTTTATTGTTTACGTACATCTCTTTTTGTGAAGCCCTCTGAGGCAACTTTGTGGTGATATAGGGCTATACAAATAAAATTGAATTGAATTGAATCTTATTACTTAGTCCAGTAGTTCCCTGCTATTATCTAGTTGAGACCAAGTGGTGTTTCTACCATTTGAACCAAAAATGAGCAGAAAAAAGGACTTAACCAGGTCTAAATATGGTCTAAACAAACTAGGCAACCACTCTAACCAAGTCTAAACCAGTAGTAAACCATGCCTTAACCAGGGTCTAAAATAGAACTAATCCAGGTATAAATTAGGACTAATTCATGTGTAATCCATACTAAACTTGGCTAAACCAGGTCTAAATCAGGCTTAAACCAGGACCAAAGACTCTTGCCTTCCACTAGAGAAAGGTGCATATCAGTAATGCTACATGTACCACAGTTTGAGAACCAGACGACCTGCAATTATGGCCTAACAGCGACTAAAAGATCACCCCAAAAGGCCTTGTGCATTAATCCCGATATTCCTAGTGCTGTTTTCTTGACAATACAATCTATTGACTGCAGTGTTGGGTTTATGAGTGGTCTGTCAGCTATGTAAACAGTTGTTACTTTGTGAGGAAATGCACTGTGCCTTCAAATCAAGGTTGACTCAAGTAGACACAATCACATTCTTTGTTCACAGAAAAGTAATACAGCCATATCAGTTTGCTATGCTGGGAAGTTTGTAAAGTGACAATATACAGCTCTGAAGACATACCAAGTCTAATGAAGCTCGGGTGACCAGATCATAACGGCCCAAATGTTAGACGATGTTACAAACACAGTGAAACAATAAATAGCATGTCTATAATTAATCACCTATATACTGTATAGCTTCAGAAGATGGTGCTTTATTAGAGATTCTTTTCTTATTTGATTGATGGACAATGCTATGCAAACGAGCTAGTCTAGATCGTGTACTTGTTAAAAGTGACGTATATGATCTGGAAACATGCCCTATGAGTCACATGATCTGCTTACCTTCCTCATGTTTGACACTGCACAAAGTGAGACGGTATACTTTTTAATGAAGTTATTAATGGAGAACATGCATTTCAACATACATAGAACTGTTTGTAAATCCTCTTACTGACTTAAATGGAACTTTAGTGTTTTGGGGTGAGATACATAAAGGGTCATGTATGTTTCTACAACAGGTGTCAGCACACAAGAAGAATATAGAAACAGACAGGAACTCTCAAACCTGGGTGCAATTCAAATGTTATATTTAGTATGATGTTGCAGTCATCTACAGATTTTGACCTGTTTTTTTGACATTTATACAACGCCACCCCACTTCCTATTTGAACCACACATTCACACTGAATATATTCCATCTTTGAGTGTTTTTGTTTTAAGATTTCACTGGCCCATTTACACCAGTTCACAGTTTAGTCACTATTGCATTGCTGAGACTACTAGAAACTAGGCCTGTGCAGTCATCCCCGACAGTAAGGTGTATATTGGCGAAAAGGCCCCATATGTCTGCCCCATACGTCTGCCCCATACGTCTACCCCATACATACCAACGGGTACCTTAATCAGACATTGTGGGATTTATACGGGTTTTAATATTGTTAATGAGCAATTAAGAGGCCCCGC
>JAVQKC010039913.1:0-19383 GCA_036025475.1 Philypnodon macrostomus
TTTTGAGTTATTGCGTTCACAGTTTTGGCCCGTTATTAATTAATTACTTAATTAATAGTCATCGAAGAAGTACCCAAATCGATACAGTTTGGCGTCTTTATGGTATGCACCTGTGTGCAAATGTTGAAACTGATTCGGCAATTCCTTTTTGAGTTATCGCGTTCACAGCTAGGATCTGCGGACGCGGACGAACACCGACGTGATTCCATAATATCGGCGACACGCTGTTTTCGCCGATATAATTAGACATATGTGCTGATCCAGGCCTCTCAAGTGGATCTGTGAATGTGGCTGATACTGGAGCCCATATAATTTGGCAAAATACATTCTATTACACTGTAGCGCACAGATGAATATGGTATGGATAATTTGGATAATTCACCTGGTCTTAGTTATATTAAATTTCAGATTTATTATTTCTGTACAAAGTTAGGAGAGAAATGTCTATGCCTTTAGTTTTTTCATTAGTATCGGTGTATATCGGGTATCGGTCGATCCACTAAGCCCAGATATCAGGTTCCCATATCAGTATTACTTATGATGACGGCACCCTTCTTCAGGAATCAGAACATGCCTACTTTACAGTGATCGTTTTTTACAGTCATGAGTACATCATTGCATCCTAAGTAGATCATTTCTGTTCAGAGAAGACCGGATGCTGATCTATCCCAGTGTTCCACTACTCCCCAATTTTCAACTATAAATCTTTGCTTCGTCCAGGTGTTCAAGGGAAACATCAAGACAGATAAGCTGTTTTCCCATATCAGTGATGACTGTATAAATGTTTAATGTAGAGGCATGTGTGGGGGTTGTTAGTATGTTTACATCCAACAAACATACAAATACTGGCCTTGCTTGGTTAAGTAGCAATCCCTTTTTCGAACAGATGCACTGAGCCAAAAAATAAAATAAAATAATATCTAGATTAGTAAAAATGAATTCAGAAAATGTTTGAAAGCAGTTCTGACTTACGTGTATTTACTTATTAGGTCTAGATTTATTTCCTATATTTTTTCTAAATGATCAACCAGTGGAATAACATACGTTTTCAGTCCACTTTTACCACTTTGAAGAATTAACAACTCAAAGCAAGATTAATTTAAGTTCCACTCATTTAAAGAGTCTAGATTTTCACTTTGTGAGTTAATTTTTCCCTGTTCAACACTGTTTGGCGTCACGTCCTGTCTTGACTTTTTGTGACACTTTAGATGGACATTTTGTGCCCCTTTGAAATCAGTTCTGAATTCAAGTCATTTTAATTAATCTAGATGTTTATTTTTTGTAGTGTAGCCTTTTTAGTGACCTTTACATCCATGTCTATTCTTATCTTCAAGCATCAGACTATTTTTTTCACTGACACGTCTAACATTTACCACATTGTAATGACTCAGCCAGCCAGTGACGCAGCTCTTATGCCATTCTTGAATTCCATGTTTTATTCAAGCTTATATCCTAAATGGCTCGCTCATCCTCTAGCAGTCACAACAACAATTTCTTTTTCTTCATGGCATCAGACTCACCTTAATACAATTTTTCAAAATATTAGGCACGTTTCCAGCCCATTTCCTGTCTATCGAAGGCTCCACCAGAAGGAGGGATGCCGTTTTGGAGGGAAAAATCCAGCCAGTTTTCAATATGTGAACGTTTAGACCTAGTGCGTGTATAGATGTGGTGCAACAGTGCCCCCTATCGACTGCACAAGTCACCTAACTAAAATACAGCATATGAAAACAATTACTATATACAAAGACTGAACGACCCAACATAAGATTTGTGATTTTAGCTGCAAATTTGCACAAAGCTTCAATGTGTAACCCCATTCCATGTGTGAGACTAACTAGAATCAAATGCAAGCTTTTAATCATGTATGTTTTTATGTTACATTACTGGAAAACAGAAAAGGATGATGTTATGTTTTTATGAAATCTGAAGCATTACCATTTGTTTTGCTTTTTGGTAAATTGCGGTTGCTTCATTATGGAATGTCCTGAAATCTTTGTTTACCCTTGGATGTTCCCCCCTTTTGGTGCCTCTCCAGTCAATTAGGAAGGGCTATAATGTACAGACTATGGCTGTGTTTAGAACAAGCTTGGACATTTTACATGGACCCTAGACAATTGTCTTTTAGTGACCAGAGATGGTTAGTAATGAGTTACAATTATTCAGATACATTTACTAGTAACTTTTTGAATAAATAGTATTATACTTTTTAAGGGTAATTTTACTGATTGCTGTATGTTATCTACATATAGTTTTATGATGTGGAAAAGAATACATAATTTTGAAGTCATAGTATTCTTACTTGAGTAAAGTTGCTTTCTACTCTACCCACCTCTACTAGTGACCATAATATTAAGTCAATAGGGCAAAATACTTGAATTTCCTGCTTCTTTGAAATACATTAGTGTGTGTAGGGCATGTCAAAGGAAGTTCAGCTAGTTCAGGTCCAGTGGCCTGAGAAGACAGTGTGTCGTGTGCCGAGAGGAGCTGTGGCGACAGGCGTGTGGTTGAAGGGGCGTGGTGTGGCCGATGTGTTTGTGTCCGTGATTGGCTCCCACAGTTGAACCAAATTATAGCCCTCCAGCTTTGTGTAGCCAACCTTTGACACCTAGAATTGAAGAGAATAAGGCAGCGCTTACACCGCAGGGTAAAGTGGCACATAGCAGATTTTAAGGGGTTTTTTGGATAGATTTGAACAATAATGACACTGAAATACTGACACTGTTGCGTTCAGACTAGGTTTAGACTTGATGCTGCTCAAATCAGAAATTGTAAAATCTTTTTATTTGCATTTATGGTTGATTCATTTTATTTTGGTTAGGAATGGCAGGTGGCCTATCCCAGCAAATATGGGCCTAAGTTAGGGCTGACTCAGGTATGCACTGACCAACCAGCATTGGCTTTCAAACTCATCACTATTGGCAAATTAAAATCACCATTTAACCTATATATCATATGTCGGGTGTTTGAGCAGTAAAAGGTCAAATATACTTTTTTCAGACATATGAGATACTTTGGTTTGGCCTGTTTGCACTGTCATGAACAAATCTGATGCCTGCCACTTTGGAGGCCAATGTGAGCGCCACCTTAGTGTAAAATGTATACAAAGTGCTTCCAAAATGAGGTGATTTGTCTGCTGCCCACTCTGACATGTAACAGTGGTTCATGGTTGCTAGGCAGGGCAGACCTCACTCTCTGTGTGGTCATTCAGGCCTCATTTAAAGCCAAAGATTTATGTCTCCATGTTCGCACAAACAGAGCAGGCATCAGGCTGATGGAGCAGGCCAGGGGTCACCTTACCTTTAAGAGCTTTTCCATCCAGGCCGCTGTCTATCATCCCATCTCTCACCTCTGCACAAAGCCATACCGCTCCAAATAATCAATCAATGGGCTTATCTTCTACACCCATTTCTGCTACTTTGGGGGTTTTCTTCAGAACTTGGCCCACCACATTGTTTTCTTTGGCCGTAAACATTAAGTGACAAGCCACAGAGCAACTATAGCTTTGTAGATAATTTGTTTAGCAGTAATAGATTTATTCTAAAGCAAATCCTGTTCTGGTTTTCTAGTGTTTGTGTTAGCTCACCTGGGACACTGAGGATCACCGCATTGCATTAAGTATTGCCAACTGGAGTCTTCAATTAATCTCATTCAATAACAATGTGGTGGTCTACAAACTGCATACGTTCAAATATAGCATCCTCTAACAAAAATAATGGGTTGCTGTTTCAGCAGCTTTTAAGCAAATAGATCTTCTCACTCCCCAGACACCTCCACCAGGCCAGAGATATAACATAATAATCATAATAATAATGCATAGTACTTATATAGCACTTTTCAGGACACTCAAAGACACTTGCATTACTCATTCACTCCATATACTGTAAGCTATGTAGCTATGTAGCCACTGCTGCCCTTGGACAGTTCTGACAGAAGCATCAGACCAGTTTGCACCTGCAGCCCCTCCGACCACCACCACCAAACACCAATCACACAATCACACAATCACACAGTCATTCATTGGCAATGTGGGTTGAGTTTCCCAGGGACACAACAGTATGTGCTCGGACAGCGACTCAAACTGGTGGCCCTCTGGTTGCAGGGCAAGCACCGGGGTTGATGGAGATATAAAAAGCTCAAAAATGAATAAAAGTCAACAAAACACTTGCTATTATAAAGATTAGTTATACAAATATCAGATTATGTAACTAACTCAATTTTGCCAAAAATGTCAGATAGAACCTAATTCTAAGGGGATCCCGGACAAAAAAAATCATCTCCCCTTTCTTTGATTTACAGTGTATCTTTATGGAGCAATGCACAGTGTTTAAATTCCTGTTTCCGGTCTGGGGCTAAAGACCTGTGCCGTTGTCCACACCTCTCACTCTCAACAGAGTAATGACTGCTCAAAGACAGCTACAGATACACTTAGAGATAAACCTTTCCAACGACACTCAACTTCAGACTAATTTCACTCTTTTTCATAAACACACATTTTCCACTCGACCTTCTTGCGTCATCGGAGGTTATAAAAGAATATGGCCTTTTACTGCTACAAATGTGCGGTTAGATTTTAAAGATTTTTTTTTTCATTGGGTTTTTCTCGTGATGTCTGGAGTTATACCAAAATCTATAACCTCGTCTCGCACACCAACACCAACATCAGCATGGCTACAGCGCCGACATGCTTTGATTTGAATACAATTCATACGGAAGCCCGGCTTTTCAACTTATTTTTTAATCATTTTTCCTAAGTTTATTTTTTTTTAATAATGGTTTTCCCGAGATCCAGAGATAATTAAGTGATTATAAAAAACTACTATTGATTTCCCAAGATGTAAAAAAATATATATATTATTATCTCGGGATTTTGTCTTCTGTAAATTACAACCAATTTGCCATAGTAAAATACAAATGTTCATATGTGACTATAATGTGACTATACCAGCAACTATGGGCCTTAGGCATACACACTGGACAATGGACAATGGGGGGTGGTTAGTTGAGCGCTAACACACAGACAGAAAACTGTTCACTCTCAGATTCATTTACTAGGATCAGTTTTAGAAATCAAAATGATCCTATGTATGCATTTCTTAAGATTGGCTGAGAAACCTGTGATACCCAGAGAGAGCTAAAGACATACAATCTTGTCCAGCCCGAGGATCTAACCCACACCTCCTTGCTGAGTGGCAGAAGTGGGAGTGGCTTTATTTATCATTCATTTACTCCACAGTCACACACTGATGGTGGTCAACCAATCCATCCTGCATAGGCAATGTAAGTGTCTTGCCCAAGTACACCTTGTCTATATGCACAGTTTCAAACAGGATTAGAGCCACAAAACCAGTAGGTCGACCACTCCACCGCTGAGCCACTGCCGCCGACGATCTGTGTCTGCCTATTTAATCAGTCGTAAGGGTTTTGTATTTTGTTCACAGATGATTATACATTACATATTATTATACAGTAATGGATGAATAAACAGTTTCCTTCAGATCCATTAAAACATTGTGTAGTTTAGCTTTCATACATTGCCGTGAATTTGCACTGTTTACTTCTTCAAAAGCCTCTTCACCGTCTTCTCGGGGGGTAGACTGGTACTTTGCTTTTCCCCGCCGTTGCTCTACAAATCTGTACTTTGTCTTTGTGTTCATAATTAACACTCAAAGTCTACTATTTTCTTCCAGTTCCAAGATTTATGGATTTAGTTTTGCAAGCTTTTCTTGTCTTCCTTCCAGCTTGTTGTTGTTATTCCTGAATGCAAATTGGATGTGATTACATATTTTGCAAAAACAGTGCACATGTGTGGATTTCCAAAAGAATGCAAATGAGTTTTTTTTGCAGGAGGTTGCTATGACGATAAGTGTAAAGTGACTCCTAGCACTTTTGGTTTTAGAGCAAGTGAACTGCGGCCAAATTTTCTCAAGCTTCTATGTGGACCCCCACCTAATATGGCCGCTGCCCCCCACCAACCCCCACTACCCTCAGGCCCATAGAAAGGTTCATTGTGCAGGCTTTAAGAGTGAGGCTAACCGAATGCCTGGTTTTGGTTAGCGTTGAGCTCAGTCTGAAGCGATCACCTTCCTTCGGGGGTTGCATCTGGAGCTGGTTTCCTGTTGGGCCAGTGCGGGGCAGGGGGGCGGGAGGAGTTTGGCATACCCCTCAGTGATTGGTCGAGATTGAGGATTTATGGACCCCGGGATGGATGGGTTGCCAAACGGTAATCTGTCAATCACTGGCATATACCTATTCAAGCCAGAACATAAAACACAGGGGGGTTGTGATTGGTGCAAAATGCTCACATAAAAGCCAATGAAGTCAGACTAATCCCTCGGTAAATTTACTTCAGACCAATCAGGCGAGGCGATTCAGGACAAAGAAAGGTTATGCACTATATCAGGCTTTCTC
Source organism: Philypnodon macrostomus (assembly GCA_036025475.1). NCBI lineage: Eukaryota > Metazoa > Chordata > Actinopteri > Gobiiformes > Eleotridae > Philypnodon > Philypnodon macrostomus. Next base: position 6,412 of record JAVQKC010039913.1, read on the forward strand.
AAACTGTGGTATAGGTACTACTGGTGGGACGCAGGCTCTAGTTAGGGAATATTTGAGATGACATATAATTTCAAAAGTTGTCTTATATGCAATTAGTAAATTAACTAGGTGACATGGATGCTAGAAAGTACAGTGCTTCAAAATGAATATACTTTCTTACTATTAAACTGTTTTGATAAACAAAAGTCTAAACCAATGGGCTGCATAATATGAGAAAAACATTTGACTTTTGTTAACCATGTTGGATATTATTATGACTAAATGTGGACTAATACCAGACCAAAGGAATAAATTGAATAACTCTCGACCAAAATTTGACAAATCATTCAAAGCTCCAGTAGGAAAAATGACGTGATTCCATGTGTGTAAATCTGTCTGATTAAAGACCATGGTGTTTCTGTGATAGAGCATTTTTGCCAAACTGAAATTGCGATAATAATAATTTTGCTATATAGTGTGCAGCCCTACAGTGTTCTATAAATAGAATGAGCAATTCAATATACATTTATTGTCTGGGGGGGTATTTGGTGTGAAATTTTCAAACCACGGCTCCATATCTTTAGTTTTTTTACAATAATGATAAACTCAAGTCATGTAGAGCAGTATTTGTAGGTCTAAATTGACCACAGTTTAGACAGTGTGATGATAGTGTTATTCTATAATGGCACATAATGGCCACTTTAGATCAGAGATGGCAGTGTTGCATTAAGTAATAGTGAAATAATAATAATGTTAGTTTCCTGTTATTACTGCTGCCATTTTAGGGCTCAGGCCTCAAGCATCTCTCTTAAATATTTTCCTTATAGAATATATTGTCACAGCAATTGCACTATACACATTTGTATTGTGTAAAATTGCAATGAATAGCATATCATTAATAGCTATGTTTTCAATTGTGGCTTTTACATGTGTGTATTCGGGAGAAAATTAATAGGTGGTATTGTCTTTACAGAGAAGATGACTAGAGACCACTTCTGCAAAAAAGTGCATTCATGTTTTGTTACTGGGCACACAATCTTGCAGAAAGGCTTAAGTGATCTAAAAAATGTGTGTGTTATTGAGATTTTTTTCCCTTTGATGCAAATTGTTGCAAAATGTGGAATTTCCATCAATCCACCATTCTTCTAGCTTTATTGGAGGTTCTTTGTGTGACGCCCTCTGAGGCAACTTTTTTGTGATATAGGGCTATACAAATAAAATTGAATTGAACTGAGAGGTTCCAGACCCACGTCGCCTTCCTTTGAAGGGGTCAGGCTGACTAAGCAAGGTTTATGCTAACATTTATTCAACTTTGAAGCCATAACCACCTAGAACGTAAAATGCAACAGACAATCTTCATGAACAATACCCAGATTGTATTCTTAACCTTGGCAAGTATAGTGTCTGTTCCACCCCTCTGGTCCCTCACAGTGCAGCACCTTTCCACTGTGCCAGTGCTGTGAGGTGGCCATTGTTGAGTTTAGCTTTGGAAAGAGCTTTAGTCAATCTTCCCACTCAGATTTACTCATTTCAGTCCAGTTTTATACCAAAGACCTCTTATTTCCTGCCTTGGCGCCATGGTCCAATGTTAACAGTAGCCTTTATATAGATCTCTTGAATGGTTATGGCGCGTGCTTCCTCCCACCTCACTGTATTGCAGAGGTATATATGGCTTTGGTGAAGGGATAGAGGTAATTGTACACAGGCCCGTAAAGTATCAGTATCAAGGTTATACAGTGAACTGGGGCTATAGAATGGAGACGTAGATTGACTTTGACAAGGCCAGAACTCAATGTATAGAACGACTGTATGCTGATTGAAGGAGGCAAAAAGCAAAGTTAGGGTCACTTGCGAGAAATGTGGTTTTCTGAAATACATTGTGCTTGGGACACACTACCTGGTCATTAAAATGTGAACCGTTATAATGCCGTTTCTCAATTGGTCAACTGGGAGATTACATTACATTCATTCAAGTTTTAGAGGGAGTAACTAAGATCTTGGGCAATTTTCGGTTCATCCAGTGCCAGAATGCCGGAAAGTTAAAGCAATGATGCCCAGGCCTCCTCCTTTTGGCTGACACTTTGCCGGGGTAGCTGGAGGTCGTCTAGTAGAGTATGCTCTTCTCCCAAATCCAAAATAGTGGCCAGCATAATATATTGAATTTGGCAAAGACTATTTATTGTTTTTTATAATTAAATAAATAGGAATTATGATCAACTAGACTAGCTTGGACGTCCATATTGAAACACAAAATGGGCACATTTCCTTGCAATAGCCAAGCATGAAATGTAGTATTCCTTATTCTTCTAGACCTGTAGTTCTCAAAGTGTGGTATGGGTTGGTGGTACATTCTAGTGGTGCTCAGGAGTCTTTTTAGTCATGATTTAGACCTGAATTAAGCTTTTCACTATTATTACTCTAACAATAAGGAGTTAACTACATAGCGTACACTGCATCAAGTGCACTACATACTATTTAGTTTAATCCTGGTTTTGTTTAGTCCCACTTTAGACCTCTTTACTTCTCATTTGGCCCAGTTTTACCCTGGAGTTAGTCCTTTTTTAGACATTGCTGCTTTTATCTCATCTGTACAAAAGTACTATACAATGAAGTTGGACTGTGCTGAATTTGGAGTGTGCTGAATGAGTCCCAGGTATATCTCAGGTCAGCAACAGTAAAATACATCTGTAATTGGTTGACAGGAAACACACTGTTTTGAAACACTAGAGACACGTTATCTTTTTTTATCAATCGGATATCATTTACTTTTGACGCAAGAACACGTTATTCTCTCTTCCAGGACGGAATAGGGAAATACCCAGAGCATTGTTTGGCCGTTACAACTTGTAGAGTTATTCTGTTTTACAATGAATGAGTAGAAAAATGTGTGGTCAGAATTCACTTGAATGCTCCCTTGGGTTAGTGTTTGGCTGAGTTTGAGGCATTTGGAAACAAAATGACTAGCACACTCATTCCAGCTCATGATACCTTAGCACGCTGGGGAAGTGACGGATACAGATGTCACCTTCTGCAGCGCTCATTTCAAGATTTATTTATTTGACCGTCAAATCATGTTTGACTTTGTATTTATGACTCCGGAAATCGCTAGCATTAATACTAGTCGTAACATTGTATTATGTTCCACATGAGACGAGCGCTTTCCAAGGGACAGTCAGTGCACATACAAGCAGAAAATAAAGTTATCGTTTTGGTCCATTTGTGATGAGTTTTAAACTTCAACACCATTTTTAAGTAAAGTCAATTTGCCCATTACAAGTTTACTAACATTAACAAGAAGTCAGGTTTAACATTATCTTTTCTATGGCTAAATCATGTCCATTTTCCAGACCACATACATTACACTACATAGTGAACACCACTTAGGGAGTGCAACATGAAGTGAACAACATAGTGGGCACTACTTAAGAGACTTGGACTTTTTATGCCACACACAGTTTGCCCGTCATTGTGTATGGTGTGCACACTATATATTTGATGCTCTATATAATGTTTGTCTCTTGAGATAAAGATGTTATGGGACTGTTTGGGTGGGTTTTAGTATCTGACGTGAGAGCGGAAACAGACGGTCAATACTGTGGTTGTACCGGTGAGATGATATCCACAAATGACTCTGTGCTGGCTCTGGATAACCTTTATCTTATAATGAAAAGTCACCCTGTGCCATGACTGGCCCCCTGGTCACACTTTGGACATCTGTTGTCTCCTATGCATGTAAACGTTTGGCACAGAGAGCATTATTTGCTGGAGTCCTTATTTGGCCTATTGTCTTGTACATGAGATTTGAACTTGGCTGGATGAAGACTCCTCCTGGGTCAGATATTAGATCCCCCACTGGGCCCTCCCCTCGGCCCAAAGCCCCCAGTCTTAGAGCAGAGAGGCTTGTTTGTCTTCGTGTGGAGCAGCAACAACAGATCTCTGTGGAGAGAAAATCCTCATTAAGTGAAACAAAGTCACACAGGCTTCAGTTGCTCTGTCCCACACATATACGCTGTCAACAACCATTCACTGATTGGTCTGGAGCCTTTTATGAGTATTGTCATTCAGACTTCTGTGGTAAATTGATCCACGTTCACCAGATTAACATTACGGTGGTGCTGCTTTAACTTGTCTTGTAATATCCCACTGTTGTACTCTCAAGTCAACTGACCTCAGTCTCTGCATTTCACATTTTCTCCCTATTTTTGATTATATTTGCAGTGGACTTTAGCTCCACACCCTTGTTTTATAGGGCTATGACTTCACCCCTGTTCTGTGAATGGCCAGGGTTTTGCAAATGGTTTTGTGATCACTGTTACATGTAGCTCAGACAAAACAGGTCCCTGTACCAAAACAAGCCTTTAGCATGTGTCTATTCATTTAACAATCAAATTATGTATGCCTTACCTCATTCCTATTCTCTGTAATATTAGCTAATGGAACGGTGAGCTCACTGCACTCATAAATGAGACACTCGGAGTATTAAGCCAATGCTAATTAGCTAATCTCTCACATGTTTACATTACACAACTGAGTGCATTTCATTGCGGGCTGAATGGAAACATTGTAAGAGGAGCCAATATTTTGTTAACAGTAGATTATAGGGACACAAAAATGAAGACATGGGTGCATTTTACAAGTAGTGAATGAGCTATTGTAATCTGCAAATGGGCGGCAGTGGCTCAGCAAGGTCTCAAGGTTGGCGGTTCAAATCCCCTCCCATTCTTGCATACTGGTGATTTGTCAATGGGCTTCTCCCACCTTGCCTGAGAATGAATGAGAATGTGATTGGGCTGTTTAATGGTGGCCAAAAAAGCTGAAAACCTGGAAAGACTGCTACGTCTCTGTCAGTCTGCCCCAGGGCAAAGGTAGTCATTCACACCACAGTTTGTGACTGTGGCGTGAATGACTAATGAACTCAATTATAATGCCAATTTATTGAAAAGGGAATGAACATTTGTGAATTTAAAATACAGTTAAATTATAGGATTACCAAGAAATCCTTTATACACACAACACCAGAGAATTGGGCGTTTGTGTTTTTGTTAACTTGGCTGATAGTGGCAGATTTGGACCAACATTTGGACCAAACTTACATAAAAGTAATAACACTGCATGTGCACTCTAAAGTCTTATTTTATTCTAAGATTTGACTCCACAGAAAGAGGCTACATTTGTCATTTGCTGAGTATCTGTCCAGGAGGCGTGAATATTTCTACCAAGTGGAGCATGATATTAGTTTGTATTGTGAATTGTTTTCATTTACATTTGAAAATATGACATTTATTACTTTCTGTGTTGGAAAGTTGCTACGGTGTATCCTTGTCCTTTGCAAAGGGACAAAGTGTGAAAAAAGATGCACATTTTGAAGTCTATTCATAGCAACAAACAAACAAGATTTTAATCCATTCTGAAATTAGCATCAGACAGATAGATCGATTTGTTGATAAGAGATTTGCGTTCAGAAGCATTGCAATACACTATTAATATGATTCCTAAGTTATGTTCCTGAGATTCTTCTTTCTCATATTAACTGCATTGAAAGTGTCTGCTGTAGGAGTGTTTGCCAGGTCAGCAGTTGTTAGAATACAAGTTTAATTTGTCTACAGAGCACATCTGTCTAACACATCAGGGAGAGCCATCTGATCGATTGAGAGTATGGAAAATTAAATGCACTTTGTATTTGCATTAGTTCATTTGATACAGCAGCAAACAATAGTGGCCTTCTAGCTTGTGAAGTCATCACACAGGGGAGTTTGTTATCATTTAATGCCACATCTAGGCGTTGGATTGGAACGGCAACTAATAGATAAACAATTATAGCGAAAATACAATTGTCCAAGAATATATGGGGGAAAAACAGAGAGCTAGATTTAACTCGCTGTGCTACATGCTAGTGCAGGGGTGCCCAGGCTTTCTGTGATTAAAGTATATTAAACCCAATTATTACTGAAATAAACTTAAAGGCCAGATTCAGTGTGCTCCCCTTTTCAATGCTACAGCTGTGTTTTTGAGTGTGTATGGAATTACACATTTGACTGTATTGGTCAAATCTGACGAAATTTTAAAACTATTTTGTTCAGTTTTCATTATGTTTAGGCAGAAATCTTTCTGATGGTCCGCATAATTTTACCTGTTAAAATGCACTAAAATACAGGAAATGTTGATTGAGGGGAGGACCCCTAGACCCCTCAATTTTTACCCTAAAAATGTTGATAAGGAAAGAGTCAACAATTAAATAATTCTTAATAAAAGGACTTTAATTATAGAGGCATGTGTGTTTCATCTCATTAAATGCTAAATATTAGATCATTTGGCCCGCAGACCAGTAATACATTTATATTTTGGGCCTCTGAGGGAAAAGGTTTGGGTACCCCTGTTCTAGTGGCTTCCTCCCACCATCCAAAGGAATGTATGTACAGAACTTGCATCTAAACAGCCCATAATGGATGAGTAAGAGTGCATGTACATCTGTGTTAGCCCTGCGATTAGGTTGCCTGGGTGTACCCTGCTTTAGGCCGTAAAGAGATGGAATAGGCTCCAGCGATCCAAAGCTATGCATGTATAGAAGAGGTTAATCTAAATAGCCCAAGGTGGATGCATGTGAGAATCCATTGTCAGTGTCCCTAAGTGTTAGCCCTGGGATTAACTGTCCATGGTTCTAGATGTGCTTCTGGCCCTTAAGGAGATTGGACCGTCAGAAGCCATCCACTTCCCCTAATATGAACTAACTGAAGAAACTAAAAGCTGTTATTGTTTTTGTATCTATGTCTTTACTACAGGCTTTAGGAGACTCTGATTTCCCATCAGTGCTCCGTCAGCTGCTTCCTCTGATGAAGCCCCGTGATGGTGAGGGTAAACGTGGGGAGAATGAGTGCGGTCCGGACGAGCTGATCCTGCTGCTGATCTACCTGTACTCACTGGCAGACGAGGCCCAGGCCCCAGACCAGGAGCATGAGGAGGAGCTGGAGAAGCTGGAGAGAGAGCTGATAGGAGCACTCACATTGATCATCACCACGGAGACACAACTCAGCCCATTAATGCAGAAGCTAACAGGTAGGAACTGAAAGTCAAGCTGCGAACTAGACATTGGCAAGCATGGTTAGTTTCTATGGTTCTTGCACCCAGAGATCAGACCCTAACAATTTTACAGAACACGTTCAAATTACACTATGAATATTTTCAGTCCATAAATTTGCAATGTTCATTCATTCATATGCAATGTGGATTAAGTGTCTTGCCCAGGGACACAACGACAGTATGCGCCCGGGCGGGTATTCAAACCGGCGACCTGCTGGTTGCACGGCAAATGCTCACCCACTGCACCACTGCCGCTGTTTGAGAACCACTAAAAATGCTACTCTAAATTTAGCACAAATGCTCACCCTAACCTCTCATATGTAGGCAATTACAAAAACCCAACCACATTCGCCCAATTATAACTGGGCCGATATGAGACATTTCACTGCGATAAAATTCCCAGAGTTTTTGCCAAGGCCTATGTCGAAGGCCAGTTTTTGTGACGGTTCAGAAGCAGAGAGCTGGAACATCTGAGGCTGTGTTTCCGCTGTGTGGGTCCAGTCCAGATAAAGGCAGTCTTTTACACTGTGTTCACACCTCATCTCTCGCGGCTCTCTTTGTATCACACTTACACACCTGCCCACTCCGCACACTCTGCCAGGACGCTTTGGCAGGCCTCTGTGGGAATGTCTGCACTTTTACTTCAAGTGTGAAAGAGAAATGACTTTGCCTTTCAGAACGTATGGCACTGATACGGTTTGTCATGCGTGGGGAATATGAAGAGTCTTTGCATTTCTGGATAAAGGATGGTGTGATATGTGTTGGAGTGGTTGATATCGAGGATGGTTTCATTGTAAAGGGTGAGTTCTTTAGGCTGTGTGTTTCCAAAAGATTCATTTTCATTTTCTTGGAAGTGGTTGTACAACAGTGGGACAGAGAGTAAACAAAAGAGGCATAGTATCTTTCTTAAGCCTCTTCAAACTCAAATCAATAAAATTTTGACTGATTGATGGAGTCCCATTCTGCAGTTCTGTGTGATCTCTATTGTGCGTCTATTGGCTGCTCTGTGTTGTTCAACAGCCAAATGAAGTGACTGGCCCAAGTTGCTTGTCTTTTTGAGTTACTCCACAACATTAACCAGGTCTCACTCAATGTATTTTTTTTTTTAGTTCAGACTGAAATTCATGAGCCCTGTTTTTCTTTTCAGGATACAGTTGTGTGCACTCATAGATACAGTTTGAATGAATTTCACCATTCACCTGGATTGTTCTCTGGCCTGAACTGTTAGGTCGTCACACGCACCAATTCACTATGTCAGCTTGAGAAACCGCTCATGACTTATTTCCCCATAGATCTTTCTGGCAAACACACGTAGGACATTGATATTTGTGCACTACGGTTTTGGATCCAACCAGCTTTTGGTCAGATATTGAAGTGGAGCAACAGTGTCCAGCCCCCCATAAGACGAATGGAGTGTCTACCTCTCCACCACAAGCAGCTGTACCTCCCAGAGTAATAGCAACTTTAACCATAATTACCACTACTTTTAGCTCCACACCCTGAAAGAATACAAGGCTACGTATCGCACTTGGTTGGTTCATGAAGCATATATAGGGTTTGTCAATCTGTGTAATAAAGATTGTTGATCCCTCCAGCCCCTATTTTACTTCTCTCCATCTCCCTGCTCTACTTGGATAAGTGTGAGTCTGAAATTGGGGGGCCCCACTTGGCAGGCAGCAGTCTACAATGTATATATAAAAAAAAAAAACCTTGTTGGAAATTAGGCTGTCGTGGCGTGCCAGGTGGACAGAAAAAGTAACAAAGTCAGAAGTTCATTGCCCCATTTTTTACAAGAGCGTACCCTCGACATGCATGTGCCTGTACACTGTAAAATTTTAACAAAATATAGGAAACTGAAAGGTTGGTGGTTTGATTCCGGCTCCCCTAGCTCCATTCATACTGCCGTTATTGTCCTTGGGCAAGACACTTCATTCTGAAGCACAGGTGCATGACTCTAGTGTGATTGTCGTGTTGTGACTGATGTGGTATGGCTGCCATGTCTCTGGCAGTCTACCTCAGGGCAGTTGGGTCTCATTAAAACTCTTGTACTGTGAAAAAGTTGCACCAAGTAATATGTTTCTGGAACGGATGGAAGACATGATGAAAATAAATCGTGTGCAGTCAGTTGCCTTGACTTTTTGAGAATGGGTCACCTGTCCCATAACTATGGGCCTTAGGCGGGATACACTCTGGACTCTGGAGAATGGCCAATTAGTAATGGCCACTTAACAGACACAGACAGAGAGACATCCAATCTCACTTCTCCCAAAGAACTTTAAGTTTTTCTTAATCTAAGTTAATTATTTGATCAATGAACTTAGTATTTTTAACGACATTTTTTGTAAATATTTGTTTTTAATTTAGGTTAAAATGTCAAAATTTACAGTGTACACAAGTTTTATAGCAGCCAATGAAGCACTTGGCTTTAGGTAACATGAGGCGGGAGCAAGCCTGGTTCAGCACACAGAGTGAAAAAAAAACATTGATTGTGACATTCTCCGCCAATTAAACAAATGAAAACCAGACGTCAGACGAAACCTGGTCGCCATGAGAACGATGTTTTTGCAAATTCTTAAATTCGGTTCCCCCTCGGCTACAGTAAGCAATGGGAGCTTAGGAACACAATTTGCACAATATACACGCATGAGGAAGAGCATCTATAAAAAAACAGGGAGGTTAGGGCAATAAACAAAAAGAGTCTGGCTGATGCTGCGCCCCGAAATCCCCGGCTACCTCCTCATGGGAGCTTAATTAAAGAGTGTCTTCGGGACAACTAGTGCAGCTATAGAGTCTGTCTTAAACTACCATGCTTCCTGTTTCTGATGAGCATATTTGGGTTGCAGAGCTGTAGACCCGGGCGACATAACAATGGCAACAAGAGAATATTTTAAATAGAAATGCAGGCTTCATTAAAGATTTATAGTTCAAGATGGAGGAAGGTGTCTAAATGAATATGGCTTTTGTCATGAAGAAATAATGTGAGATGTTTGGAATTGAAAGCATCGTCAACATGCAGGTAAAAGTTATCTGTGATCTTTTTCATTCGGAGAGTTTAATGGTGGCTACATGACTACGAATATTACAATTAAAAATACATACATAAGTCAATATTGTAATCGTTTATTTTTCATGGAATATGCATTAGGACCATCACTTTCTGTTTCTACACAGTTCACAAGCTCCAGGTAGAAGTGAAGCACTGTTATCTTACACCAACAGTATGTCCCTGCAGGGCTACCATAACATCTTTTTGAAACAAAAAGTAGGCTATGCAGTGTTTACAATGCACACACAAAACAAGTGTACCTTTAACACTGTGTAATTGTTCTTAATAATTAGTATTTTTGTTTGATAAAGGGAATAAACCCGGTGGATTTTCATTTCAAAGCTGCACCTGTCTACCAAACAAGCACTTTTGCAGCTTTTAATTTTTTCGTTTTTGTTTTTAAATAGTATATTTTACATTATTCTGATGGCACTGGTTACATTATTGATTGGATATTGCAAGTCTGCAGTGCTCAGCCATCTTTAACACCATCAAAACATCCACAATATTGACCCAGTACTTTTCCAACTTCTCCACCCTGTCTGTCTCATATACCCTAGCCTTTTCAATTATGCTGTAGTTCTTGTCCCTGGGCTTTGTGGATCGGCCACTACCCGATACCCACCAAGACCAAAGCAAAAACTAAGAATAAAAATCTCTTTTCTAACTTTTCTAAAACAAAATGTAACATTTTAAATCAAAATTAATAAACCGGATAAAATATAATACCCATAAGACCCTCAAGCCAAATCCACCACAGCGGACTGCACATGTGGAAAGACTCAGATTGGTGGCCGGTAACGTCTTGGAAGCAGAACAGACGACACGATTGGACAATATAGGCCAGTGCTCCTCTGAAACTCTGTGACTGATTGGTTGCTGCCAGGCTGTGTGTGTAGTATATGGGTGGTGCGTTTGATGTGTGCAGGCTGTAAAGAGTTGTCTGCAGTTGACTGTTAATCTCTGGTTCAGTTGTGGTAATGGTTGAAGAGATGTTGGTAAATGTACTATTCGGATTAGTCTCCTCCTGACAGGATCTTGGTTTTCCTTGGTAACAAATCAAACCGTCTCCTCAGATTACCCCGGGTTCGTCTGTGTGTTGGCGTGCAGTTAGCCAAAAAGGGAGACTGCCAAGCCAAATGTTCCTGATTCTTCACCCTGCACAGTCCTCATGTGAGAATAAGAAATCCCCTTTTTGAACTTATCTACTTTTTCTATTAGGTCAGGCATTTGGAAATCTTTTTTTTTCTGTGAAAACATAAATGACAAGAACATTCGAAAATGTGCATTCTGATTGGATAAAAGTTTGATTATATAGCTAATTTACTTTTTTCATTTATTGCCTCTTACCATTGGGATGTGTGTCTATCCCATCTGCTTTGGGCATGAGGGGAGGTGATTTGCACTTCAAACAACAACAAATGGAGACAGACAACCACATTGAACAATATTAATTCAACATTTCAACTCTGTCTTCGATATGAATGTTTGCTAATGCTAAGGGGCTAACAACTTTGCAACTGACAAAAGAAATCCTATTAGATAATCAAACATTGAAAAGTGTTTTATTGCCTTGAACATCCTTGGATATATTGATGTAGTGGTGAAAATCCATTTTCCAAGTTCTTTTTCAAGATCTTAATTCTAGATTCTTTCCCGTTTGTAAAACTCTGTGTGTACTGTATATTGGTCCAGTTTTTGACAAGTAATCACTCTCATAATAGAAATTGCACCTCACTAGTCTGATATGTCATTGCATTTGACTTTTGACCAAGCAAATGAACTTTTGATGACACTGATTTTCTGGCATCGCCAACAAAAGACGGTCACAAAATAGAACTGGAAACACATATGAGAGGAAAGCAGTGGTTTTTGCCCTGTTTCTGTCTCTCTCCTCAGTTTGTTATTCGTCCTGTCAGTGGGGTGTGCTTGGGCCATGGAAGAGGGGAGCGCTCATAGCAGGACCTCCCCAGTACCGCTGTTTGGGTTGGCACGGCGACGCAAGCCAAAACATAAAAGGGATCGTGCATACACCCAGGCCACCAACTTTCAGCCTCCTTCTTTGTTTTTCTCCGGCTACTTTTCTATTTCTCCTTTTTTTCTCAGAGGCCTCGAAGCACCAGCCTGAATAGTGGTGGTGGTGGTGGTGGCAAGAGGCAAGAGGAAGCAGAGCATAAGTTGTCTTAATGATCGCGCCTGATTAAATAAATTTCCCCGGTTACACTGCAGTTATGAAATTAGGCCTAATTATTTTTAATTGAGGAATAGCTCAGGCTTCTGCTTCCACACACTCTCAACTACACTATAAAACCCACTAGTGCATCTTACCAAAAGTAATAGTTAATTACTTTGAATATGTCCTAATATCTCAAAATAAAATATGTTTTCTCAACCAAAGCCAAAGAATAAATTGTTAAAAATAATAAATAGGTAAAAAATCTGACCCTGTACTATGATGTAAAGTAACAATTATTATTTTTAATTTAGTCACTCTCCTGGCTTCAACAGCAACATCAAATCAGAGTTTGAGAACCACCTTTTTGACCAATAGTAGTCGACTTTTACTTAAGTTTCTCTCCTGGCCTCAACAGCAACATCAAATCAGAATTTGTGGGCTACTAATTTAACCAATTATACTCAAGCTTTGAGTAGTGTAGTAGCCTCAGAGACAAGTTTACTGCTGCTGCTGCTGCACTATTTGAACGTATGTATCATGTATGTGCAATACTATATCATGTGCAATACTATATCATGTGCAATACAAAATTCATCTGTATAAGTATTTCACCACCTGTGAAATACTTACACCTTATTTAATCCTACTGCACCCTTGGATTTTTCCCCTTTTTTTATTATTGTACTTTTTTTTT
>JAVQKC010039916.1:0-21908 GCA_036025475.1 Philypnodon macrostomus
AATGCAGCTTTAGGGAATTTTCTAAATTTGGCAAAAACATTCTTCACAAACATCCAGACAAATCAAAAAAGTGATTAAGGTGCACGTTGGTAACAGTTGTAGCAGACGTATGGGGCAGACGTACGGGGCAGACGTATGGGGCCGTTTTCGCCGATATACACCTTGCTGTCGGCGACGACAGCACAGGCCTAGTTACCCTATAGAAGTCACCCACAATTACTAGTAATGTATGTATGTAGTAATGTTCTGTAATATATTTCTATCTTGTCACCATGCTAAATACAATGCATGAAATTACAAAATTGAATTACATAAAAGGTAATCATTCATTATTAATGTTTATTACCTGTTTATTACCACAGAATTACCACATTATTACCTGTACCGGCCATAACATACTATGACAGATGGATGATTTTAATCTGTTGTTCTAAAAGGATAATTTCTAATATTTAGGTTTTGAAAATGTCTAACTTTAGAGTGACAAAATATATAATAATAAAAATAATCATTATGGATTAATACATAAATTTGATTATGTATATGTATCTCAATATGCTGATAATGACCTACGATATATCACTGTTTTAAAGGAACTAAGGGAATTTAAACTGTATTCTAATGAACGAATAATCTTTGTTATGAAATACAGTTGATTTAATAATTAGAACTGTGACTAATTCAAATGTATCTCACAAACTTTCTCAAAATCAGAAACTAAATTTTTGTTCAGCCAGGTTTTATTTTTGAAATATATCAAATATGTTTCATTCCAATATATCAATACAGCAGCCAGCAATATCGATACAGTATCACGATATATGGGAATATCGATGTTTTGTTCCACCCCATCTGAAAATAGTTACAAATTTCCTGGTTTTCAGACAGCTTTAATTATCCCTGTACTTAATAAATCATGGTATAATAAATGTGTATTGTACTGTACATTATGACTGAGAGAAGGTAGTCTCCTGTTTTTAGCGATGCTTGACCTCATATAGCGCTCTCATGCTCAAAACGTGAACGCCAGGGGAGTCAAAAGTGGAGCATCAGGAATCTGAAGATATTTCTCACGCTCAAACGATTATAGTACAGTCAACAAAACAGGCGGCAAATCCCAAAAGAGCATAACATTTCTATTTACATGTTCAGTCATGGGGAAAAAACTAAATTAGAAACATGCCTTTTAAATATGTTTTAATTGTACCAGAGTAAGAGTCTCCAGTTTAACAGTAATGAAAAAACAGTTGATATATTTTAATGCCTGGCTAATATCTTATTGTTGAAATGGCTGTATTGTTCCAAAACGCGACTACAGCCACTCTGCCAGATTTTTCTCAACTTCAGAGACAAGTGAGTGCCTGTGCTCACTGCCAACAAAGCCACTATAATGCAGCTGTCAGGGGGATTTCAAGGTTAACATTTTCATTTATTCCACACAAAAAAACCCACACACATTGAAGCCAAGTGACAGGATCGCCTAAAACTCTACATAAAACAGATCATTACTTTATAGATACTGGATGATACATATGTGATGATCTATATCTATATCTGTTTACAACCTTGTTTTTGTGCACGTACCATCTTGATTATTATGGCGGGTAAACAAAATCGTTGAAGATGTCACTTTAGTGTAAGTTTTCTGCTTGCCTGTGCCATGATAAACTGCAGTTGAAGCCAGTTATTCTCTCTAGGCGTCAAGGCTTCATTAAGCTCTAGTTGTGTTGCTACACTTAGGTCACAGCGGCTTTCTCGCACACAGCAATAGAAAGGCTTTTTCAGACAATTTGGAAGATAACAGGCGGCAAAAAAAGCTACCAGGGCTTTTTCTCACGAGGAAAATTCCACGTTTGGCGATAAGTAAAAAATCATCACATGTCATAGTGGCCTGTAATTGGATTAGTCAAGACTCTCCTCTGAGTGTTTACTCCAAAGGCAAACCTTGGAGCATCAAGGACACGTCGCCTCCAGAGACAACAGACAGAGAGGGCACAGGTGTGGAGCAGGCACACGTGTCAGATGGCTTTGAGATGACAGTAATAGATGACCTAAAATACTGGGAAATGTTTATGTAAATAGTTAATGTCAAAACACATATAGAAATATTACCATTCACCAGTCATTTTATAATCTCAATATCAAAATGTTGTATTATTTATAGCATGTTTTCTACTATTGTGCAGCTCTACCACAAGTCAATATAAGGATATAACAATCCATCTCCTGCAGTTTTCTCTTGATCACAGCCAGATGTTAAAGTGGCTTCTGCCTCATGTTTTGTTTCTTAATTAATTAACTCACAGGAGGCTCCTGTCAGCTCCTATAGAGAAGTCCACCAATCATAAAATTCAGAAAAATGTATAGTCAACTGAAAATTCATCATGACTTTACAATTACACTACAATTTGATTACTTTCACAGTGTGGATAGGAACTCTTCATGTATTTTTATGCATCTGTCCTAATGTTGACGTCATGCTTATGTTTCGTAACACCAATCTTCTCATAATATCACCAGCCTGTTGGACATTTGATATTTAGATGATTCCAGCTTCTGTCCACTTATCCAAACTGTGGAGGAGTGAGGAAGCGAAAAGACCGGAAAATAAGTATCCACCCCCACAATTTCTTATGAAGCCCGTCTTGTGCAACAGAGGATTCGAACAGAGCCAGGCTGCTGAATAGTTTATAAAACAGCTCTTTCTGCGATCACTTACCGAGACTGGGGTTGAATCTAGGTTTAATTAAGTCTGAATCGGCGCCTGACAGCAGCAGAGAGCCAGGTTCATGCAGAAACCTTGACCTTATTTTACATGTTGAAGTTAATAGAAATGAACAAGCACTGTCACCACGGTTCATCCCCCTAAGTCTCCTACAGGAGTCCACAAATGTATAACACTACCTTCAAAACGGTGTTTTCAGATTATTATTTTTACATGTATGTTATGAAATTAAGAAATCTGACTCAATGTCTCTCCTTTGTAGGTGGTGACCTCAGGAAAGAACAGCAGAGGATACCACTACATCCTCGCCAACCTGGTAAGAGCAAGACACACCAAAAATGTGATGCAATGCAGTGAAAAGGCGTGTAGGCTACTCAGCCCAATGTAGAATAAGTCTAATAAACAGGAAGAGGCCATGAAAATCACTTGCTTGCCCATTCCAAAAAGCCCTTGCTGAGACATAAAGTACAAACGTAGACTGCTAATAAACATTCAGGTGGCTGCTCATTTGCATTTGCCCCCATTGGGGAATGAAAAAGCTTGTTGTAAAGGGTATTTCTTAAATCCATTGTCCAACTTTGTATAATTATCTTTAAAAAAGGAAGTCCCTTCGCGTAAACAGCTTGGCTTACTGTACATGTTACATGCAACTTAAAGCTGTTAAAGTTTCCCATATAAGAAATTGTTAAAAAATGCTTAAGCGTGACTATCTGACCCTGTTCAATGATGTCTGTCATAATGATTTGACTTTAGTTCCTCCTCAAGTTTCTACAGCAACATTAAATTATTGTTTGTGGGTTAGTACTTTGACCAATAGCAGTTGAGGTTTTGAGTGGTGAGGTAGCCCACAAACTCTGATTTGATGTTGTTAAGATGCCAAGGGAAGGACTAAAGTAAAACTTGACCAAAGTAAAACATGTTGCTATTGTTCCTTATGCAAAACCATACATTATAAAATGACCAGTCTTCAGCTCATTATGAAGGAGAAATAGTGTAAATGTACCCCATGTTCGCCGATGTGCTCTTAGGGCTTCTCCAACATGAGCCTGGACCGGGTGTTTGCTGGTGGAGCTAACATCACAGGCTTCCAGATCATCAGCCCGGACAGCCCCATCGTGCAGCAGTTCCTCCAGCGCTGGGAGCGACTGGATGAAAGAGAATTTCCCGAAGCCAAAAACACTCCGCTGAAGGTCAGTGAGGCGTAGCTGGCAATGCTTACATTTGATTCAACATCTTCAAGGATACGTTTTTGTTTTTTTCTTCAAAGTTTTTAGGAGAAAATATGTCAAAAAGAATCTCCTCACTCTGGCAGCTCTTAAATAACGTGTCACCTGCTGTCCTTGGTTAACACAAAGCTTTGGTTTTTGGTTTTGGGCGGTAAAATATCACGATTTTATTGAGCCACAATCCTATTCCTACACAGACTACTGCTATTAGGGTCTTCATCAAACCTTTTAAAAATGATGGTCAAGAGCCAAGTATAAATGAATGCACTGTAGCAGAATTCAACAATCTTCCCACAATAGCAGATCATCATAACCATATCACGATACAATTTTGTATGGCCATATCGCACACCCCTTTAATATAATCAGTAATATAATTTGTTTGCTATTTAATTTCTGATAACTTGAATAAATATGAACTGTGAGCAGTTCAGATTTAGTATACTTCTTTATGTAACTGCTGTGACTGACTTTCTCTCTAATTTCTTTGGATCAGTACACATCAGCACTGACCCACGATGCCATAATGGTCATTGCGGAGGCTTTTCGATACCTGCGGCGGCAGAGGGTGGACGTGTCCCGCCGGGGCAGTGCGGGGGACTGCCTGGCCAATCCCGCAGTGCCCTGGAGCCAAGGCATTGACATCGAGAGAGCTCTTAAAATGGTATGTTTAAGAACACAAAGACATGTTTCTCTATCAGTTGTTGTTGCCATGGAAACACGTCTCTGGTATGTGGTTGATTGCTGATAGGTCCAGGTTCAAGGGATGACAGGAAACATCCAGTTCGACACATTTGGACGAAGGGCTAACTACACCATTGATGTGTATGAGATGAAGTTAGGGGGGCCCAGGAAGGTAAGTTTACGTGGTCAAAGGTCAAAGTTATCTTATTTATTACATATACTGCCATTTAACTTTATATATCTATTCTGTACCATTGTATTTGTTTACTAAGTGCCAAAGATGTAGAGAAGATGTGAAAAAACTCCTGACAGCCCACACATCAGAGTTGATTTTGATTTAGACAGAAAGTGCCAGTAGCCAGACTTTGTGAAGCCTAATTCATGTGAGCTTGCGTTCCCTCTGAGACTGAGACTGGAAAAAGTCCACAGCCAATCACTATGTGCTCGCAGACACAAGCTGCGCCAGGCACCAAACTTAGACATGTTTTAGTTGGAAACACAATTCTGCAATGTCAAAATGAACGTTGGACTGTGATTTTAACTCCAAAAACAAATTAGTCCCGTAGCTACGAGGTGTCTCTAACTTAAAAATTCAGTGTCTGGGCTGCTGAAACTTTATTCTCCCAGCAGTCTAAATAAAGTGCATTAACTATGGAGCTTTGGTGGACAAACAGCACAGTCTTATAAGCAGGGGGTTTAGTGAGATATTTGCTTAATTCACCATGTGTGGATTATGGCTCGTCTTCACAATTTAGCCTCAAAGACAATTTTCACACAGCCATGGGCCTTCTCTGGAATACAGGCGCTAATCATTTATTCATGCGGCTGTGAAACATTGGAATAACTGTTTAGGTTTTAGCAGTGTGAATCCTTTTAGCTCCAGCGTCAATGAAGTCTTTGGTGGCCAATAGTGGGCACTCTCTGACACTTTGGATTCCTAAAGACACTAACAGAGAAACCCGGCATGCTGTAAAGTGCTTTGGTAAGTAACTGATTCCAGCAGCAGGTTTTTGATCCAGGAAAGAACCATTGTGTTATATCTGTTTTTTGCAACGCAATCGTCAATGTCTTTGCTCAGGCTTCTAGAAAAATAATTTGATATGTGTCTTAAATGTAATCTTAATTTGGCATTTAATGAGATGTCAATGTTTCTATAATTGAAGGCCTTTTGTTTATTACAAAGTGTATAATAATGTGTCATCTGGGGTTCTGGGGGTCCTCCCCTCAAAAAAATGGAATATAAGAGTCAATCATTCCTATTCATGTGGTCGAAGATTTTTGGGTAACGCGTTATAATAAGGTGCATTAATAAACCATTTATAAGGCATTAAGAAAGCATTAATTATGTGTTTATAAGTAATTTATTAACAGTTATAGATAGATTTTTATATAGATAGATATAAATATTTTACCTATCCAGTCAAATGAAAAGGATCATTTCATGTTGCCAACCACTGGGTCAAACTCTGAGCTGAACAGGGAATCTGGACTTTCAGCCTATGTCATTCAATAATTGGGCTTACTATCCAAAAATTCTGGGTTATCCTGGTGGGCCAAAACAAAGGGCTTGGTGGGCCAACTTTGGCCCCGGGCACCACTTTGGGCACCCTTGCTCTAAGTGGTGAGCTAGACTGAGGAAGGTGACTATTAGTGTAAAAATATGCATAAAAATATAATTAATATAAAGTTGGGTTTACTACAGCACACTACCAGTCTTTGCTGAAAGGAAATAAAATATTAACAGCTTCTACATTTATTAGTGTTTGTTTTTGTTAGCTTAATACAGCACTGAGTAAAACAACCTCTGTACCTGCAGCATAAGGGCACAACTTGACTGTGAAGTACGCTGGTTTTAAATTTATCATTTTTCAAGTGCTCTGCTCGTGCCCACAGTAGTTCTCGTTATGTAAGTGAGCTGGGAATAGATTACTCCTACTCTGCTCCAGTGCATGTGAAGTGAGAGGCTCCACTACAAGTACTGTATATTCAGTATTGTTCAACTTGCTGTTACAGTTATCAAAATTAAATTGTAAGATATTCAAATTAATGTTGGACGTAATTAAATTAGATACTAGTTTGGATACCAATCATCAAGTTAAAGAGAATATATTATGCTATTTATCTAAAAATTTTGTTCACTGATATAGCAGCATTGCACAAAGAGGACCTTCTTAAACCTATTGTATCATGTCATTTTATTGCTCAATAAAAAATGAGAGCCATCTGGGTTAATAAATGAGAGCTGGATGTAGAGGGCTGGTTGGTTGGTCAGTGCTACATGGATTAGGAGGGGCTATGGTGGGGAGCTCACAGAAAGATAGCCAAAGAATACAGGATTAATCAAAAATGTGTTAATGAAGCAAAACACGTCAGGATAGAAATCTTAAAAAGGACATTCATAAAGCAGACCTTTTTTAGCGTTGAACTTTTTAATGTTCTGAACCTTTGTGTGTTGTTTATAGTTTGTTTACAGCTATATACCTAAAAAAAATATCTTTGAGCATTGAGTACCATGACAACCCTGGCGCAGATAGAGACCACCAACTCTTATGTACTTGGGAGCCTCTATCTGTAGAGATGACTGTATGTTGTGTGCACTAACTTTGAACTGTGTCTGTGTCGTTTTCCAGATCGGCTACTGGAACGAGTTCGAAAAGTTTGTTTATATAATGGATCAGCAGGTCACCAACGAGTCCTCTTCTGTGGAAAACCGAACAATTGTGGTCACTACTATTATGGTACACTTTTAAAAACAGGTTATAATAGTTACAACTCTAACGAGATTTCTGCCACTCAAGGTCAAGGTGTCCTTTGTTGCAATCTGTCCTGGGCCGGTAGAATTATATTGTTTTGCGTTTTGCTTTCCATCCACTCACTACATGTTGAAACAGTCGATTCACTGAGAAGAGTGTTTCAACTGTATCCGTGTGGGTGCCAAAGCATTTTGAGTTTTTGTCTAATCAGGTGGCTGTTGTAGTAGTGACGTCACAATAACGGAACTTGTTAATTATACGGTTAGGGACACTTAGATCCTCGTGTTTACATTGAGTATCATACGTAAGTAAAACATGTTTCCTTCTCATTAAGTAAATTGTCAGTGACGCTGGAGATGTTTAGTGAAATTAAAAATGACAAGGAATGATCTGCACAAAAGGACATAAACAGCCACGGGCGGCAGCCATTGGTTGTTTATCCCTCAACTCACATGTATTACAGTTTTTAATATTTGAACAAAGCAATAGGCTTAGACCAGGCATATTGATAGTAACAAATATGGAAAGACTTAGAAACTCATAGGTCATTTTTAAATGTACGATAAGGTGCGCCTTATTTTACATTTAAAATCATGGCCTCTCGTTGATTCTGACTTTGCCTATTATGTTTTCATCTTAGGCAAATTCAGAACGCTGTGTGATCATATGTGTCCATTTCAGTGTTGGAGTCATTGTCCTCATGAGCAGGTCTCAGACAGATGTGTGAGATAAAGGAGCTGTCATCACATCTTTTGTCACTGTCCAGCGTGTCTTTGTTTAGTATTAGTGACTGTTACAGCTTCATCTCAGTCATTTCATTAAGGTAACATTGATTTATGAAAATGTTGAAGGAAATGTCATATTTGATGAAAGGTCAACCTTATATTATAGGTATGATGCTTTCATTTTGTAACATTGTCATTAACACATAAGAGAGTATAGTATAGAAGTATAGTCACTTCACTTACAGAGTGAGGCACTTGCTAGTTCAGTGTTACAGCGTCAAAAGATAAGCTAAGACTAAATTAGTTTGTGAATGTAAAAACTGGGTTAATAACTAATATGGACCCTGAAGGCATCCAGGTGATATTCGCCATATAGATAGAAACAGCTATATGGGTTGTATGAACGTAAGTAGCAGTTGAATTAGTAATCTCATAATATACAGGACAGCATAGAAGTAAATAGACAGTATTCTAGTATAGAGGGATTCAAAAAGCAGAGTATAATATAATATGGCCTAAAGTAATGTGTGATTACAGGTATGAAATAACAGGTGTCCAGTGTACTAAAGCAGACTGTTTTCTTGTCAGACAAAATGTATAATCTGTTTGCTTCCAATCAGCGGTCACTGATGTTTACTTTATGAACCGGAACAGTCCTTTGCCCAGCCTGTCCTGCCCCTGTGCTGCTCTGACGCAAAGTACATGCAATTCCCCCTTTTTCGTCTTAGAGCCCTTTTTAGGATTTGTTATGAGATTCTATGCTTTGCCACTGTATGTAGCTTTTATATATATCTTAGCTGCTTCTAACCCCCCCAGCCGCCCAGTCAGCTTATTCCTCCACCTGCAACCTGCCTTATCTCTGTTGCTATATCTAGACCTAGTCGCCCCATGCTGTGAGCCCCTCCCACCTAACTCTTGCCTATGCTGTTATGTATATGCATGCTGTGTGCCAACAAGGCCTCGTGTTTGTAAGGCACGAGCTCTTGCCATGGTCATGGTACTGTGTAGTTCACTTATTATTATCTATATGTCTAATTAACAGGAAGCTCCGTATGTGATGTACAAGAAAAACTATATGCAGATGGACGGCAATGACAGATATGAAGGCTACTGCGTGGACCTAGCTTCTGAAATTGCGAAGCATGTTGGGATAAGGTATAAACTGTCCATTGTGCCTGACGGAAAGTACGGAGCCCGAGATCCGGAGACCAAGACGTGGAACGGGATGGTGGGAGAACTGGTGTATGGGGTTAGTAACATGGTTAAAATTAACATGGATGACGCCATGTTGGTAGATATTGTGTTCTGTGCTTAATTTAGATTTCAGACAATATTTTAAAATTGATTAGTGATACAAAAAATTCAAATGCCATCTATCATTCTTCACTGTTCTGCGAAATTACAAAAACAAAAAATAAAACAATAGCGTGAATCACAAGATAAACAGTTTTGGGGACAAATTACTATGCAGGAATATTGACGTTATGTTGCCCATTGTATATTTTTTTGTAGACATGTGAATATAGATTTGTTTGTTCAGCCCATTTATTTTGAACACACAATGTGCATTTTATACAAGATCCTAGCTGTTTAAAAAATATTATGTCACATGCATGAAAGTGCCACTTTATACATAGTGCCACTCTGAAAATGTATCTCAAAGACTAGTGCAATATTTCTTCATTTATGATTCAAATTACCTTGCAATTATTGAACTATTCAAATGTAAAGAAACTCATATTTGGTTAAATAAGAGGCAGCTGACCTTCTCACCCATCTTTGCTTCACCCAATAAAACGTAATGGCCTGTGTTAAATATTTTTAGGTGCAGTACAAGGTCTAGTGACCAGAGCACCTTCACTGCAGAGCACATCACACATTCATCAGAGCGTTATTGATGAGGCTGTCTGTCTGGAGGTGACTTTAATGTTGTCCTTACATAAGTGCATCTGCCTCCTCCACACTGACTGTTTGATTCATGGTAGAGTTGGGCTGGGACAAAGATGTCACCTGTCACTTATTTTGATTTTGAATGATTTATAAGTGAAAATAAACATGAAAACTCAAGTGTTATCTTTAGTATGATATATGTGTGAGAAGGTTTTGGTTAGACTTGACCTATCAATATCTTTGATGTTAGATGCTAGTGTATTGTATGCCTTTACTAACTCCCCATGTGCCTGTTTCCATCTCCACAGAGAGCTGATATAGCCGTGGCCCCTTTAACCATAACACTGGTACGAGAAGAGGTCATAGATTTCTCAAAGCCTTTTATGAGCTTGGGCATCTCGATAATGATAAAGAAGCCTCAAAAGTCCAAGCCGGGCGTGTTTTCCTTCCTTGACCCTCTGGCCTATGAGATTTGGATGTGCATAGTGTTTGCCTATATCGGCGTGAGCGTGGTGCTCTTCCTGGTGAGCCGCTTCAGTCCGTATGAGTGGCATCTGGATGAGAACGATGAGGCCAAAGACCCTCAGAGCCCCCCTGACCCTCCAAATGACTTTGGGATTTTTAATAGCCTGTGGTTCTCCCTGGGCGCCTTCATGCAGCAAGGATGCGATATCTCACCAAGGTTGGTTATTGTTGTGTCCATTCTCCACCATTTGTCAGTTGTCCTCATCATCTGCATTTTATAGTCTATTCAGACTACTTCATCCCGCCATGGTGCATATAGGTTATTTTGGGCTTTGCTTCTGCTGCTGTCCCACTCACATGCTCCAATTCACTGCACTCTCCCTCTTCTCTCTGCATCCATTTGTTTGCAAGCTGCATGCTGGCTGTGATGCTCTGCATCCACAAAATAACTTATATACACCATGCTGAGGGCTGTAAAATGCACAGGGGCCATTACATCTCATTCAAGTGAGTCACATGATTCTTGGAGGGCTACCGTGTTTTTGCTGCATGTCTCATTTTACGGTCATCATCTTGGTGCATATAAAGTATTTTTTGTGAAAGAAATCATTGTCCTTTTTTGCTGAGTCTTGCACAATTCTTCACTTGTTCATTCATCCCTTCTACATTTGCATTCATCATTTCATGAGAATCATATTAGCATGTCCATGGATTTACATTTTTCAGACTGACTGCATCTAATCTATAAAAGACAACAGCAGCATGTTTGAGACTGTGCCTCCAGGTAAATAAATGATATGTATTTACAGACTCAGTGGGATGCTGAGCTGCACTGTTTCACCTGCGCTGTTGCATGATTGCTGCTGAACCTACACAGTTCATAATAACCTATATTTGAGAATACCACAAAAGTTTCTGAAGATGTGTCACAAAAGTGAAGATAATTAATGCTCATGGATACTAAATCGTATATTTGTGTAAAGTACATTATAAGTGATTTGTCATACTACCGTCTATATTTTGGATGTAAAATGTTTTGATGAACATGTGTCTGTGATGAAGCAGCATGACTCTTCACTCCCAACTCCACTGATCATCTCATGTCATGCTACTTTCACTGCAGACTCTGTCCCTGACCTAAATCTGAAGTGGAAACTAGTACATTTTACAGATCAGCAGATGAACTAGATCATAGTGGACGCCTGCAGCCTGGGTACTGCATTGCAGAAAGTCAGGTTGTAGCACAAAACACAAAGTACCATAGAATAGCAAGAGGTACACCAGTTTTTGTATACAGTGTACCAGCAGGATATTGTGCTCTGGTTTGTAAATACACCCATTATCTTTCCACAACCAAAAGTAATAATGTGAAGGGGTTTTATTTCAAAATTCACAGCTATTTTTATTAGAATAAAAAGTCAACTCCAGACTGCTGCTTGTTATTGTCATACTTCCTGATTTGTGTGAGACCGTGATAGAGGGTTGGGAAGAAGAGGAAGAAGAACAGAGATGTAGGTTGAAGCGGCTATCTTACTGAGAGTTACCCAATACTTCCTGACTATAATTGTTATATAGAACCTGTTGAGGACAGGTCTACATGAAGTTGTAAATCCACGACTTGACTTTGAGATCCAATGGTGACTTCACTACATCGACCTCAGTGTCTGTGTCATACATGTGTTTTTGTGCCCGCTGTGCTTGATCCTGTAGGTCCCTTTCAGGCCGTATTGTGGGTGGGGTGTGGTGGTTCTTCACCCTCATCATCATCTCGTCCTACACGGCTAACCTGGCTGCCTTCCTCACCGTGGAGAGGATGGTGTCCCCAATCGAGAGCGCAGAGGACTTGGCCAAACAGACAGAGATCGCCTACGGGACGTTAGACTCAGGCTCCACTAAGGAGTTCTTTAGGGTATGTCTTCTGTCATTTATGTTGTACACCAGAGCTGGCTATTAGCAGAGACCTATGGAAGGTGTAGTATGATGTATTACCTGTCAGATAATCAAGAAGATATTTTTCACTTAAAAAAACAATTACTTAGATTTATATAGTGCTTTTCAAGATGCTCAAAGTGTTAATAGCTCACTCCACCTCCACACACTAGTTGTGACAGCCATGTGACAGCCATACCATCTCCAAACACAACTATCACACTAATATTCATACATTGTGCCCAAGGACACAATGGCAGTATACGTTTGATAGAACAAGGATCTAAATGCCAGTGGACAATCTGTGCCCACTTGACACAGATAGTTCAGAATTATCTAAGCTCTATCAAATTTACAATTACTGGTACATCCTTCTTGAGTCCTTTTTGTCTAGTAGTTTTGTATTTATATAATTTTATTTTGTCCAAATTGTGATATCTTGGCAAGGGTTTACTGTATACAACTGTGACATGTTCAGTCATCCACTCATCTGTAACACCACAGACCAGAGTTAGATTAGCCTCCTGGCATTTGGCACAAACAGCAGATTCATTTGATTCTCTTCATTCAACAGCACTGCTGGCTCACATTTCTCATCAGTGCTGAGCTATGTGAAATTTCTGTCAATAAAATACAGGCAAAAATGTAGACTAAAACACAAATTAAATTCTCCTATTTGGGTAAACAGAGGATTCAATATATTTTTTATATTTCAGTTTTTAAATCAAAAAATGAATTAAAGTTTGTTGCCAATTCAATCATTCACATTCCAATTTGCAGCCTCTCCAATGTGCAGTGTGATGTTTTTTTAGGAGAAATGTCCCGTTTCACAGAAATTGAAATGTCACTCACATCCAGCACGCCGCTCCGAGTTGGATCTATTTTTAGTCCTCGTGTCTTTTTGTGATTGGTCACCGCGGCGACACAGTCAACGACTATGTGAGAATTTCAAATGTTTTTTACAATCTGGCTCGGTCAAATACACTCATCTGCTTAAAAAAAAAAAAAAGATCCAAAATGGCGAGGACATCCTTTTATTGTAAGGGGCCGATTATTTTGTAAGTGTATGTGGCACATGTAATGAGAGCAGTGTAGTTTGTGTGGCCCATTTTTAAAGGCGTTCAGCCAGGATAACTCGGTCTGCTGTGCCAAGCTGAGCCGAAGTCTAAAGGCATTGAGTGGAGGTGGTCATTTGTAACTGACTGTCCTCTCCTGCACTGCAGAGAGCTCCGAGCATTACGCGTCAACAACAGTGTGGTTCACATTTATTATTGGGCAGAAACTCAGGCAGAAAACTCAAGTGAACCAAATAGGAAAGTAAAAATGAGTGGTAGAGATGTTGATATTATTTCTACTTACTATAAAATACAGTATATATCTTTTTTCCATTTAGCTGTTCCCGTTCTGGGGTTCTGGGATCATGCTCCATGCCTCCATCTAACCCTATGCAACATCTTCTTCTCTCACACCAACTAACTTCATTTTCTCTTTCACTACATCCATAAATCTCCTCTTTGGTCTTCCTCTGGGCCTCCTTCCTGGCAGATAGCCTCTCCATTCTTCTACCACTCCCTCCTCTGTACATGTCCAAAACCATCTCAGTCTGGCTTCTCTGACTTTATCTTCAATACATCTAACATAAAGCTGTCACTCTGTAATCATTTTTGACCTATTCATTATTATTATTATTCTCTCACAACTAATTTCATGTCGTACCTTGATTTATAAATGGTTTTAAAAGGTTTGTATTATTTTAGATGCTTCCCAGTGACTCACATTTAAGCTGATTGCTCTTTTGAGGATGTGTTAATTCATGGTGGTCACGACAGCCTGTGATTTGTCAGATGTGCTCCCATACAGAAAAGTGACAGTGACTTTAACCTGAATAACATTTAATCCATAATTCTTCCTCTGGAGTGGAACCAGTATTGTAAGCACTTGTTAAAACTGATTAATGGAAGAGTGCTGCTGCAATTAATCACTAAGCCCCTTCATGTTGGCTCTAAACACGGTAAACTTTAAAGACAGTAATCAAACACAGCATGTTGCTTTAGAAATCAAGAAAAACTCTTATTAGTACAGGACTGTGCAAATGTTTTGGGTAAGTTTAGTGTTGTTTACAAAATGCAAAGTGGAATTTTGTGAATGACCATCTGGACCCAGTCATTTCTTATCACTGTGGTTAAAGTTATTGGCTTCGAGTTAGTAACTTTCTTCACTTGGTTTAGCTTCACAAACCTGATTACAACATCAGAAGCCTACAACTGTCCTTCAAAAATTATACAAAGTGTGGTGACTCGACTAAATTTAGACCTATGTACCTAACAACAGTACAGTATATCTGATCTGAGCTCCTTATCATAGTGTGCATCTTGACGTAGCCTCAAAATATGTCTGTCTTCACAACATGGTCAGGGCTGTCATCGGCTATTATTATCATGTCCACAGCCTTCGCATGAACACTCAAGTGAACTGAAATCATGCATATGTCAAGTGTGATTCACTCACAGCCCCAGTCCACAATCCATTACGACTGAGATGGATTATTTATGTGACTGTACATAAAGCTGGGCTGACATCGTTTGTAATTTCCATCTGAAGCTTTACTTTATACCTACCATTTGTGATAGTGACAGTCTTCTGCAAAGGCTGGTCTCTGGATAAACAAACTTTAACATATTTTAAGTGGTAAGAATAAAATAATAGAGCATACACTCATTTGACACTTTATTAGGTAGACTTTGTACCTGATTAAGGAGCCCTGATGTGGTCTTCAGCTGCTGTAGACCATTGGCATTTTGTATGGATGGATGATCTTGGTTTGGATACCATCCTCTTTAAACTTCTACACAAAAAATCTTTGTCAGTAATTGAAATACCACATTTTTACTTACACTGATAGCAGGTTTGTCTTGATCATGGCCGCATGAAGAAATGCACTGATTTGCTGCCATGCAATTGTCTAGTTTTGTGAACCAGCAGTTGAATAAGTGTAGCAAAAATATATCACATAGGTTTTCCTCATAGGTAACATTTATCTCCATAAATTGCTGGCAAGGTTAAACTAGTCCAGTCTGCTGCAGTTTCTAAATTTTCCTCTGTAGTAGACAGATGTGTACTCTTGCTCCCGTGTGACTGTTTATCAGTTTCTCACTAAACACTTTTAGCAGTGTTTTTAAAGGTGCGTGACTAGAAAAGCTACAGTACATGAATCTAGCTGCTGAGTTAAGGTAAGGTCACTGATGCCTACATGTAGCTAAGGTGATTTACAATGATTTAAATCTATAGGAGCCAAGTCTAAGATATAAATGTGGACCAGTTTCAAGTTAAGCCTAAATAGTTTACAGTAGGAGCCTAAACAGCAGCGATAACTTGCTAAAACAGATCTTGGACATGACCGGTAGTTAGTGTCCGCTGTGCAAGCAGATTGTCAGACTTCAGGCTGCTGGCATCAAGCCCATTACTCTACCTCTGCAACAGTCTCTGCATTTACAGTAAAGGGCAAAACTGGGTCACATGACAGATGCCATCAGTGTTCTTCTGTTTCTGTGAGTTACAACGATCAGCAATACTCATGGACAGCTTATCACTCAACAAATTGAAAAATATCAGTAAAAGGTGGCCAAAGTTGAGAAGTTGAGTCCTATAACGAAAATCAGTTTTGGCTTCGTGTGACATAATATTTGTGTAGCTTTTATGTAGGTGAGGTAAGTGTTCACTGTGAGAAGGTGGTTAGATTAGTGTAGCAAAATAGCAACCAGTAAGTCTTTTTGCTAGGGATTGTCCCGGACTAAAACTTTATGCGAGTTGAATG
Source organism: Philypnodon macrostomus (assembly GCA_036025475.1). Lineage (NCBI taxonomy): Eukaryota > Metazoa > Chordata > Actinopteri > Gobiiformes > Eleotridae > Philypnodon > Philypnodon macrostomus. Next base: position 16,212 of record JAVQKC010039916.1, read on the forward strand.
TCTATATCTTGAGTTTATTTGTCAGGAATAATAATATGGTGCAATGTGAAGTTGTTTTGAAGTGCCTTTTAACTGAGGCAAGAGCCCTTTTTCCTTTGAGATGTTCAATCAATTTAGACTTAATCAACTTAAAGAAAACAAAAACACAGTGTGGTATATATCTTTTTCAATCTTTTTCCCTTACCAAAAATCTAGCTTCAACACATCAAAGCCATTCATTGTGACTTTAGCAGGGTCAATTGTGTACTATTGGTAATATCTACTTGTTTTACCGATCTGGAACTCAGTGTGGGTTGTGTTTTGTGATATATATAAGTATATAAGTAAATATTTGTAAGCTTCATCACAGCAAAGATCATTGATTGTGACTTTTGCTGCATTGTCACTATTGCTATTAATATTTGTATCACTAAACTGTGTCTGTCTTCTCTCCCCCTAAATGCAGCGCTCCAAAATAGCCGTTTACGAGAAAATGTGGTCTTACATGAAATCGGCCGAACCCTCAGTGTTCGCCAAGACCACACCAGACGGTGTTTCCCGTGTACGAAAGTCGAAGGGCAAGTTCGCCTTTCTACTCGAGTCCACCATGAACGAGTACATAGAGCAGCGGAAACCGTGCGACACCATGAAAGTGGGCGGCAACCTGGACTCTAAGGGCTATGGTGTGGCCACTCCTAAAGGCTCTGCATTAAGGTGGGTGGGATATTATAACAATGTCCTCCATGTTGTTATAGTATTCCACCTACCCTGATGTCTCCTTTACCATTTTGACTTCTTTTACCTCCTCAAATCCATTTCTATTGTCATCTATCTGGTTTCATTGTGTCTTTCTGTGACTTTAACCCACTTTTTGGTATATTAGTCATACTCGGTTAATCCATTTGAATGTCAATGTGCACTATCACCGTTCTCTACATTTCTCTTTCACCACCTCCTCCTCCCTACTGCCCTTTTGTATTGCCGCTCATTTCATTCTTGAAATACCTCCCTATTTAATCTGCTACTTAAATCGCTGCCCTGTCAGTTGTGGTGAATGTTGAAGTTGCATGCTGGATGTGTATATCTTTGACTCAGCAATGACACGATGTTCCCCATCCCGCACACTTCAGTTAAAAGCAATGTATCCTCCATATTACCACCTCTCTATTATATAATACAACGTTATGCTGTTTAAAAAATGCTTCTTACCCCTTTTCACACCAGATAAACTTTCAACCAATTTGTCCCTCCCGTGCTCCCCCTATATATATGACCCATTGATATCCTATCTACTAATAATCTAATCTCTAATATTAGATTTCTCACGGACCTGTTCATTTTCTTACAAGCTATGTTTTATCGTTTCAAGAAATGCTGTTAACCTGGCAGTGTTAAAACTGAATGAGCAAGGCCTCTTGGACAAATTGAAAAACAAATGGTGGTACGACAAGGGAGAGTGCGGCAGCGGGGGAGGTGACTCTAAGGTCAGCCTCAATGTCAAACCCAAACTCGGGTATCCTAGAACGGAGTAATCGGCAAGGCTGGAGTCACAGACTTTAGAGACTATGGATTAAACTTACTTATGAATATTTTATAATTAGTAATGTGTAAGAGAATGATGCAGATGTGATCAAGTGGGAACCCTTTACTTGGCTACTGGGGAGTTAGCTAGATAACATAAAGAAAAAACATAGTATATTTTTGTAAGACTAGTTCTTGGCTTGTGGTTATAAAATCAGAAATGTTCCCCCTCTGTGTTTTATACCTACAGGCCAACATGAAAGCATCAGGGTGTTTTTTTATCTCTATACTTGAAGGATTAAAGCTTAAATCCCATTTAATTAATTCCTCTAAGGTTTTTGAACTAAGAAAGCACTCTCCGATCCACCGATCCTGGGTGTGTTGTTGGTAGGGCCCGCACGGGGGACAGCGTTGTCTTGAGGGGACTAAGCATCAGCAGGCAAACGTGAGAATTCTAATGAGAGCCAATACTACAGACATCTAATGGTCCAATAATAATGATATACTCCTTGCATCAAAACCCCAATGTAAGACTGACAATAATACCACTGGCTGCTCTTTGGTTTACGGTAAGAGCAGGCAGTTTTCTCCATGGCCACCGTGAGTATGCAAATGTTAGTTTAAATAGTGTATCCAGGAGTCCTATTTGATTTGAACCTAAAATCTATTAACACTATTTGGTACCACCATTCACATCTAAATAAACACTCACTCTAGACCAGGGGTTCTCAACTCGTCTGATTTTGGGACCTGGTTATTATTTTATTGTTATCCTCTTTTTACACCTTTTTTGGTAATGTTTTTAGTGCAACACAAATACCTTTATAGCAACAGGCACCCTAGGACAGACTGACAGACATGTGGGAGCAATACCACGCCATTGGCAACGACACCACAACAATCACACTAGCCCATTCATACTACACAGAAAAGCTGTCTTAGCATAAACAACCTGCGAGGCCTCAAGTCAATGATAATAAGAAAGTGGCAAGTTAATTTATAGCTACAAATGCCCCAGGACAGACTGAAGGACATGTGGCAGCCATGCCACACCATTGGCAAATACACACAAGACACAATGGCAGAATTAATAAACTGCCAGGCCTTAGGTCAGTGGACAACTCTCTCTCCCACTTGAGCTACCAGTCTATCAAATTTATGGAACGTATATTTTAAAATCATTTAATGCAACTCAACGTCTCCATGACCCACATCTGGGCCCCAAACCACCAATTGAGAACCACTGATTTAGACACAACTTTTCTCAAGTCAAATCACTTGTAAAACTTTTCAAATTGTAGCCCCTGTCGTGTTACCTGGACGGACGGGTGACAGTAACAGGCCCCAAATATGGACTCATCATCGCTGCCTCTGCTCCTCGGCTTGCGTCATGACTGTGGCTGCTGCTGTGAAAGAAGAGACAGGCAGAGTTTGCTGTTATAGACATAGTCATCCATAAACCGAGTGAGCGGGAAATGGATACTATCGAAAAAGATAACACAAAAATGTCTATGTCTCTTCTCTCTGACAGCGGCCTGAACTCAAAACTAGACAATTGTCTGCCATTTTGACTGCCATTTTTCCTCTGTCTTCATTTCACTTTCAGAAAAAACAAGTGTGAGTAATTGAGCGATAGTACTAGAATATATTGTCAGATACATCCACTGAGAAACGGTTTGAATTTGGCCCTAAAATTGGACAAGCCACACAAAGAAATCAATCAATCAAGTCTAATATTTAGTACGTGGCCATAAGTGTGTGCATTTGCATGTCTTGTTTGTGTGAGTTCTCCTGTCTAGTCCTGCATTTCTTGTGAGTTTCCAACATGTTTTTCCTGTTTTGCAGAAAGACTGAAAGATAAAGTTATGATGCATCAAAGCAAAGAAAGCTTTGACACATTTGAAACAACACTTGTGCAAGAGTATTGAATTCAATGCAACAATAAATCATACCTTTGCTAGACTACTACAATGAGTTTGCAGTAAAGGTAACACAGTGGCTTGACAAATGTTATCCCTAAAAAACTGAAAGAAAAAACACTTTCTCCAAACCCAAGTGAGTATACGAAAAACCCTGCAAAGGTAACATTTATTGAAGTGATTGTATTGGATCAGTAGTGTGCAAGTGTGATGATAATGTGTCTAGCAGAAAGTGAATTAAATAGAGGCTACATACATGACAATTTTAAGTTAATGTATTCTACATTTACATTGCCATTTAACGAGCAACTTAATGTAAAACAGAAATATTAATATGGGTAGGTTAACAGTGAGAAATGTAAGTTAACATAATAATGAAACTGTCTTATTGACTGTAAAGATTAACATATGTGTTATACGTCTACATAGCTTTTTGAACAATTTTTGAATATTCTAGTTACTTTCTCGCCCACCCCAATACATAATCAACTAAGAGCAGTTTGAAAAGAGTGACAAAAAAGAGTTTGTCTTTTGGAAGGCAACAATTTTGTCCCTTTGTTGTATGAATAGCGAATCAATTAACACTTCAACTAGAAACTCATCAATTCAGCTTTTGAGAATTAAGTAAATTGTCTTGATTTGAGGTTGTTTCCTTGCTATTTTGTGCCTTTACTTGCAGATACATGCAGCTGTCAGTTCTCTCATTTACTAAATGAACAGTGGTTTGGTTTTTGGAACAAAGTCGGCACAAGCAATCCCAAATGATAAGCCTAACCAACTTAATTATGAAAAGAAAGCATCCATGACTAGAGTATAACATGTACATACTGTATTTTAGGAGTTCTTCCCTCTGAAAGATTTAAAATCCAGTGTGTGAATTTGAAGTAGATGGCTCCACCTGCTGGCTTATCTGATAAACACACTCTACAGTAAGCTACACATTCAATTGTATATTTCTTCGATGAAGAGAAGGAGAATAACAAAATAGTTTTCTTCTGTGAAAATGTCTAAATTGTGTAGATAAGGTGTTAGCTGTTTTTAAATAATGGTTAGAACTAGAGGTCCTGCGCAGACCTCATCAACACTATCCAAAATGGTAAAGCTGTACCGGTAATGCCTAAACTAAAAGTTCAGGAGTAAATGCTCCATTTATTGACACACAACCTTTAAAACTTTTTTTTTTCTTCTATCTGACAATAGTCCTCATATTCAAAGAGACGGTATATCTGAGGATTTTTGTTCTCAGTTTGAGAGAATGACCTCTACCTGGATGAATGACAACCTTCACCGTCGTCTCAGTTTGAGAATGCCTTTAATGTTTGCGTTTATGTTTTATTTTTTTTAGCGTCACAGTAACCTAATTGCTACTGATGAAAAAATATATTTGACTGCGGTCTCTTATTTTGTATCAGACTTGGACGGCAATGCAGCAATGACCCAAAGCCATCATAACTTTTATCATTCAGAGAGCTCTGACTGGAGAACAGGAACGGCAGATCACCGTAATGCATGACAACTTGTTGCATATTTTTTGTTCAGAATTCATAGGGGACCTAAATGAATGGTCAAAACAATATAATTGACTGTGTTGAATTACAAACACTGATCCTGTTTCTGAAATGAAATACACTTTGAAATTTAGCAGTCAAGTTGCCATGAGCAAAACAAACTAGCACCAAACTGACATTTACTTGGGCCTGTGGCTTTCCTGAATGGTATAAACTGTCTGTCTTTTATTGACGTTTTTTGTGAGACGTATCGCCTGTAGGTTCTTAATGAAATTGGACTTATCCATTTTGCCTGTAAGTCAAGAAAGGGTTCCTGTTAGATCCACCTTGATACACATACAAGGCTGCCCATAGCACAAAATGCACCACATTGATTACTGCATATGTTTTTTTCTCATTCTGTGAAAGCTATGCAGCGGCTGCTTAACTTGCTAATTTAAACCTTTTCTTCTTGTGATCAGTGTGTGCCGATTACTCAAAGCGATATAGCTGGGGTCTGGCATGCCAGGGTAGTCATTGTGGGTTATCCATACATTAGGCCATACATTTACTGTAGTGTTGCTTGCTATAATGTCTTTGGCCAGTACCCTACAATATCGCTTTGTATAAAGTAGTTAAAAACAAGTTGAATAACATAAAATAACATATTACAATGTTATTTATGTTATTTCCCACGTGAAGAACTCCTGTAAACCTTGCAGTATTGAAACTCAGTGAACAAGGCATCTTAGACAAGCTGAAAAACAAATGGTGGTACGATAAGGGTGAAT
>JAVQKC010039918.1:0-11514 GCA_036025475.1 Philypnodon macrostomus
CAGTAGTGTTTGTGAGTTCTCTTTATAAACAGTAGTGTTTGTGAGTTCTCTTTATAAACAGTAGTGTTTGTGAGTTCTCTTTATAAACAGTAGTGTTTGTAAGTTGTGGTCATCAACATTTCTGTGAGGTTCAGTAAAACCTCAAATAGAGTATATATAATAATGTGTACATTAAATAAACATGCAATGTTTCCTACCCAGGCTCTGACATCACCCACATGTAGAGAATGATCAATAAGGCTAATGTAAATTTCTCCATTGAAAATCTTTTATGGTCTTGGCTCCAGTTGCGTCCTTTATTAATTCATAACATTCTGTTTACAGACTCTGAAATGGTCTGTATGTAGACTCTCTGTTGGATATATCATCATGTAGTTGGACATAATTTACACAATAACAATGTGTAGCTTGTATAAAAACATAGAAGCCAGGACAGATGTTGAGAATGGAGTTCTGATTAGATTAGGCCACACTACCCCAGCCTCTTCAGTCGGATGCCCCACAGATCACAGTCTCGTCTTGAGGCTTCAGAGACTGATCTGGTCGTGACGTAAGGCGTTGGTGAATCAGTGCGTGGCAGCTCGTCGCTCTGGTTTGGGACGGGCTGGGCCAGCGGAGGAAGCGCAAGAAAGTTTAACAACACATCTGGACCGAAGGGCAGCACTGATGTGGCATTAGCAGCGTCACGGCCCCGTCTCGACGCACGTGGCTTTGGGTTTACGACCATGTAACTATTGGACACGATCAGCCTCCGGGAGACGAGCTGTCACCGATAGAACCCTCCGTCTTCACAATGGACCAGTCTGTGGCAATTCAGGAAACTTTACAAAGAGAAGAAAGCTGCATTATAGTATCCTTTGAGGTGTATTCTCGCTGATGACGTGTCTACTGTGAATATTTTGGTCTCGTGAATCCTCGGCCTCTCGGTAATGAAGTCTGTCTGAGCAAATTTTTAGCTTGACGTATTTTTTGTCGTGCGTAAAATCTTTAGTCCAAATTGTGTAATACGGCCCACAATCCACAAGATGGCGTCTTCTCTAAAGTCACCAGAATAAACACAACAGTCTGAGCTAGTGATGAGAGATTTGATTTGAGAACTTTTATTCAGAATTCATAAAGACCATATTTATTTATATTTGCAGAATGTGTTTCTTCTGAGATGTAGTTTTTGTGATTTTTAACTCTCCACATGCCGTCCAATGTGGCGTCCTTTGTGATAACGTGACAGAGAGCAGACTGCTTGGACTGGTGAAGTCTGGAAAAGAATATGCGTATGTACCGTGCACGTCCCGAAATGCACTGTTAATGTTTTAGACTCAGACTTATCGTGTAATGTTTTGCAGACTCTTCATTCACACACACAGGAGGATGGCCATAACTGCTGACGACGTTTCACTTGAGGAGATTATTCCCGTCTCAACTGACTTTGCAATTGTGGAGGGTAAGAGGATTTGTACCCCACTATATGGCCACTTTATTAGGTATACCCTGTACCTAATGAGGTGGCCCTGGTGTGCGCCTCTGCCGCTGTACGTAAGGATTCATGAATAATCTGCAGACCTTGGTTTAGTTACCAGGCTCTCTATCATCTCAAGCCATACAGCTGAGATTAGGGTGGAATTTCCCCCCACAGATATGGCACTCACTAGATAGTTTATGTCTGCATGATGTGCTCTTTAGCTACGTGTGCTGTGTTTACCATAAATAAAAAAGTCTCTCGATAAAGGTATATTAGTCACTGTGGTGCTAATATTAATCATTTATATGTTTTTATAGTTTCTTCACCTGAGGAGCTTGCTGTTGTTGGTGAGTGTGCATTTATGTTATTACTCTGGTTATTGTACAAGCTTGAGCATAATTGTATTCTGATATATTGTATTTGCAGGTGCTGACACTAAGATAAGAATAAACTACCTAGAATATGTATTGGAAATGCAACTTCCTTTTGGATCCCAGTCCCGCCTCTTCCTCAGTGAGGTCAATAGGGCCTGGAGTGGTATGTACAAGCCCCACTGTGTGTCAGCCTGTATGGTTGTATAGGACGAGAATATATTTACACACTTTAACACTGAACGCACTTGATGATAAGAAGCTCAAACGATCTCTTTCACCCGTCTGGGGTAAACCTGTTGAGCCAGTCAAACATTGCAAATGCCTGGAGGTTACATTATGACAATCTAAAATACCCCATTTCTATGTGCTAAAATACCTCTATTTCCACATTCACGTTTTATGAAGAAAGCCGATGATGTGTCCAAAAGCTCACACCTAATTTCAGTTGAATTATAATGTTGTCAACTCAACTGACTGACTCAGTATACTGTTGACGCCACATGGTGACAGGAGTGAAGGGGGAGGAGTTCTGAAGGAGTACTCTTGGGTACTTTGAGTCGCTCACAGCAAACAGCAAACAGAGGAAAATATCGACAGATCTCTCTTCATACTTCAACATCATTTTTGTTTGATAGTTTAGTAAATATGTAATTTTACTGGATTGGGAAGTTCTTGTTTGATATTTTTTCTAAATGTTGGACACAAACTACAACTCCACAATGAGCATCAGAGCTTAGAGAGCATGGATCATTGAAGGAGCCTAGCCTCTGTTGTTGAAGGAAGAGCATGAAAAACCATAAAGGTGGGTCCTTATCATCAACCTGCACATTATGGTCACTATAGACCCTTGAAAATGTCATATGGAATATTGAAAATTCCAGAACAGAGGCAAACGTGAGTTAACTTTACAGAAAAGTATGATTCGTGTTGAGGGACAGAATAATTCTGAGCATACAATGAAAAACTATTGTCATCAAACTGTCTTCAACATCTCTGTAAAGACTTAGAGAAACCTAAAAATCAAGAATTTTGTCTCCAGCCAAAAACCTAATGTGTAGATTAAATAAACATACAACGTGAGGTACATTCACTAATGTTTCCTACTCAGGCTCTGACATCACCTACATGTAGAGAGTGGAGGGACTTTGTCGAAACCATCTTCATTTGTGATATTTTGTGACTAATGCTAATCTCTCCATTGAAAATGTATTACGATCCTGCCTCCAGTTGGCTCCATTCTGGGATTTAGAGCTTTCTGTTACAGACTCTGAAAGGGTCTATAAAGTTGCAATACAATGTTTAATCTTGACTTACAAACACAGAACAACCCAATACAAGAACAACAGGGACTAGATACTTTCATGTTACTCATTCCAGTGCCACTCACTTTTATCTCCGATTGTCTTTTCACAGACGTCTGCAAGTCTCCCGCGCAGGTGCCCAAGTTTGACTGGATTGAGAAATACCAAAAGGCCAGTAGGGGGCTGGGAAATGTCAAGCAGGCTCCTGCACCTGTTGGAACACAGACAAGAATCAGTCAAAAAAACAAAACAGGTTTGTGTATTTTTTTTTTGGCTGTGTGGGAATTCTATATAAGATGTGTAGCAGCAAGTAAATGTACGCTGTTAACTGTATGTGTTTATGTAAAGGCATGTATTTCATCCAACACTCGTGGTAGCACAAGTGGGTTCTTTGGATTTGAGACCTGGTCCTGATTAGTCCTGCTTTGTGAGGGGTTCTTTCATTTGTGTAAAACCTTGCTTAGTTTTTAAGTCCATCTTTGGGTTCCACGTTAGTCAGTAAAATGGTGCCTTGAATTTTTGGTTGTTAGTCCTACTTGTGTGTGAAGAGTTTGAGAATCAGAAATTATTGCTAGTTCCAACCTTCCCTATATACAGAGATGGCCTAATCTAGATATTATAGCCGCAAGAGCAAAGGCTGCAATGTTTTATGAAATATAATCTCCTCGGAATAAAACAAAATCTATGTAAAAACCTGCAGACATGTTCTGAAAGGCATGTGATTCTGGTGGGAGTTTAACAGTTAATATTCCAAGCGTTAATGGTTCCTATTAGGTTCAAAATGTGCCGTGAACAGAATCCCGAAAAACAATATTACAAATCTAATTGCAATATTTGTCATAAAAACAAAACAAAAATTGCAATTTGATGTTTTTCAGACTCATGCAGCCTTTGGACCAGAGCTAAAGAGATGCTTACCATTCATTTAAAGAATTTATAGAGTTGAATGTCTATAATCAGAAATTCATTTGTCAAGCCAGAGGTAAGAGAACATAAAGGGGGTTTAGGGATGGCATGTTCCCCCCTCATCGAGCAGGAACTAAAAGTAAAACACGTTATATAGTCCTCGTTTATATGAACACATTAAAACGTTACACCAGATCACTGGGAATTGTTGCATCAGTTTTCTCTTCATATACTTGTTTGAGCAAGTATATGTAACTATGTAACTAAGTATGTGTAACTATGTAACTAAGTATATGTAACTATGTAACTAAGTATGTGTAACTATGTAACTAAGTATATGTAACTATGTAACTAAGTATGTGTAACTATGTAACTAAGTATATGTCACAAAACTATAGGCATGTCACAAGAAATAATAATAATAATGGATTGGATTAATATTGACCATTAACCATTATTCATTCACTCCTGATGGTGGTAAACTACTTATGTAGCCACAGCTGCTCTGGGGCACACTGACAGAAGCGTGGCTGCCTACGCCTACGGGCCCTCCCAACACCAATCACACAACATTCATGGGCAATGTGGGTTAAGTGTCTTGCCCAGGGACACAACGACAGTGTGCGCTCGGACTCGAACCGGCGACCCTCTGGTTACAGGGCGAGCGCCTACCCACTGCACCACTGCCGAGAAGGGAGATCCAGTCAAATAGGTCTAGGTAGTGGATCATGTTCTGCCTATATGACACATGATGGAGGGTTCTCTCCAGAGGCTCGGTGTTTTCTCTCCAGAGGCTCGGTGTTTTCTCTCCAGAGGCTCGGTGGTTTCTCTCCAGAGGCTCGGTGGTTTCTCTCCAGAGGCTCGGTGGTTTCTCTCCAGAGGCTCGGTGTTTTCTCTCCAGAGGCTCGGTGTTTTCTCTCCCCGTCCGTGGTTTCTCCACGGCGTGTCTGGCCTCATCGTTCGCGGTGTAGCACACAAACCCCTCCTCCATCAAAACATTAGCATGGGCAGGTCTCATACAAAGTGGACATTGCACTCGTACACACGATGATTGGGAGCGGCGCGGGGAGATGTCTAGGGCGGTGAGAGACTCTGGTATGGACGATAATCTTTAAATTGGATTTATTTAGCACGGTGGAGGACTCGGTCACCCGTGTTCATTTAGGATAAACACAGATGCTAACGTTCCGGCTAAATGCGGCTAATGCTACTAGCCCGATAACTATGCTAATTTAGCTCGAGGGAGGTATCGCTTCTTCAGGTAGAACAAAGCGTGGACGTGAGCGTATCAGGACGGCAGAGTAAACGCCGTGATCGCGTTAGAGTCGGTTTTATCTACAGATAGAGTGGAGTATATGCTAGCCAACTGTGTGCTAATGGTAATGATGTTAGTGCAGCCCGGATAACGCTCAAGACACACCTGTAGGATTTTCTGCTTAGCCACGCGGAAATGAATTGCAAAGGTAGTGATTTGTGGTCAAATAGACCACACATAGAGGTTGTAGCTGGGGTGTCGTTTACTGAAGAGGCTGTTTGAAGTGAAAGCGTTTGGATTGCTCTGTATTTTACATGATACCCAGAAATCTGTAGAAGGAGATCAGCAATTCTTGATCCAGGTTTGTTCTAGTAAAGGCTCGAGGTCAATATGTGGACCATTGTTTAGTCCTGGTTTTATGATACAATGCACTTGATAAGAAGCTCAAACGATCTCTGGATCAAACCTGTTGAGCCAATCTAACATTGCGAATGCCTGGAGGTTACACCATGACAGTATATGTGCTAAAATACCTCTATTTCCACGTTCTGTGAAGAAATCAACTTTTGTGAAAGTCGATGAGAGAGTCCTAAAAATCACTATAGTCCTGGTGTAGACGTGCAGTTTGGGTTTAAACCCCATAGACCTGACCTAGATCAGATCTCGATCATTTTGGCTCACTCTCTGCTCCTCGAGGTGGTACCTGGTGTGAAAATATCCACAGTACTTACATTTTCTATCAAATCAGGACACAAAATATGGTAGACTTGGTATAACTGATCTAAATCTACTGCCATTACATTGCCACAATCGTCGGTGTGTAGACATTGGGTGGAACTTGTGCAACCCTTGTGAACTTTGTACATGACATTATTTATAACGGAATATACATGAACAAAATGCTTCAAATCGGCATCAAAACTGGTGTGTTACTATGCATTTTGAGCCTATTACTGGTGAGGGATTGTGGGATATAAGCTACTTCCAGGCACTTCCTTCACGTTTCATTGTAAATAGTTGCTTGTGGAATTTAGAGTTTAGCTGAGAGTGTTTGGTTGTGGTGCCGAGTCCAATTTTAGTCTTTGTAAAGAATGTCACAGTTTGCTTCTAGATTTGTCTTTGAAAAGATATGATCAACTATCTAGACATTAGTGAGTCATCTGGTGTGGTTAGTATTTTGAGTGTCGTCTGAAGTTAGTATTTTCTTACGTATTATCTTTCAACTATGACCTCTCGGGCTTGCATCACAATTTTAATGGTTGCAATTCAGCCAATAGAATCTCCTCTGCACAAAACAAAACCTGATTCCCTCGTCGGTTTAACCTCTACAGACGTGTTCTGAAAGGCATGCAATTCTTGTGGAAGTTTAACAGTTCATACTTGAGGCTTCTTGTAAGCGTTACTGTTGCTTCCAGACAGATTTAGAATGTGCTCCGAGTCTGAACGGAATCTGGGTTTTATCAACGATATTTAGCATTCATTTCAATAGTAAAAATCACAAAATGATGTCGTGCATTTCAAACTCGTGGAGTCCTAATGATCTCAACTGCAAGCTCTCTCTCCCGCCAAGCTGCAAGAAACAGTGTCCATGCTGTCTCATACTTCACACTTGGTCATTAACCCAGCTACTTAAAATGCCAAACTGCAATGATCCGAAGGGCCTCCACAGTCAGCTGATTTTGACTGCCCATTAACATTACTTGTGGGTTCTAAATCTGTCCATAGGTTCACTGCTGCGTATTACTGATGCATTGTGTGATGAACATAGAAACTCTGTGACTTCCGCTCGGCCTGTTATCATGTGTAGCATCTTTCACCAAGTCATCAGAAACTAAATTGTGTCAACATTAAAAAAAGGGTCGCCGTATTTGCAACTGTGAGTGTTGGTGTTAGAGAGCGCTGGATCCAGAAGTCAAAATCCCGTTCATTTTTGCCATAGACTTTCGAGGGAGGCTAATCAGCTCTGGGGTGACTCGTGATCTTGGGGCCAATATGACCCTAAACCTAAACAGAAAAACTTTTACTGCTAAAACTTTTACTGCTAAGTTTTCATATTAACATTATTTATTTTAACTGAAAACATCAGCACATATCTGAGCCTCCATCGAGTTTTTTTCAAAAGGTCTGTGGCAAAAATGAACGGGATTTTTACTTCCGGAGCCAGAGGGGGCGGGCTCTGCTGCGCTCTATAGTGGTGTTTATATTGCAGCTGCAGTTATAGCTGGTCATTACAAAGATGAACTTTCAGCTGAACTGTTAGTTGTCTGTGTTGGTCAGACCACACTTTGTTTGTGATTGGTCCAGTGATCACCTTTATAGCCGGTGTCTGACTTTGTCAAATAATAAAGACTAACCTTTTGCTTAATGGGAATACACTTTCATGCATGTTTCAGTAATATTTTTGACATGATGTAAACCACAAACACACATGAAAAGGGGTCAAAATGTCATTTAACTAAAGCTTATATAAAAAATCTTTTTCAGGGAAACCATCTGACCAAAAGGCAGCTGTAGAAAAGGCTTCTAACGGTGACGTACAGAAGTCCAGAACATCTTCAAACCAAGACTGGTAACTTACAACATCGATATAACATCAGACTCTACACTGTTAAGGCTCCAAGTGTTCTCAAATCTGATCCTGTTCTATGATGTACAGTAGGTTGTTTGTAGAGGCCAGGGGGAGGGACTAAAGTAAAACTCAAATACTATTGGTCAAAGTGATGTCCCACAAACTCTGATTTGATGTTGCTTTAGCTCCAAGGGACTAATGACAGATTACCTACTTATGTAATAGAAGAGAGTCAGATAAAGCTTTTTAAAAATTTTCAAATTCCTTAAATAAAATGTAACTTGAGGTTCACAGTCGGTGTTCAGTTACGGCTCCTTCCTGGAAGGTTTCTGAGCTAAATGTTCTTGAATTTCTTCTCCCCTACTGCCCTCTATTCTATATCGACCAAACAAAAAATAGCACATCTCTGCATATAGCCTTGTTGATCTACTGCGCTTCACTGGAGCTTCTGTCATGTCTCTTCAAAGCTGTATTTTTCAGTTAGGTGCGTTTAGTGGAGCTAATGGAACAAATGTGGTGACTCCGTTGTTGTTTTGGACAGGAACTGCTCCACATATACAGTAGGATGAACTGACTTTTACAGCGACCATGCCTGACTGTTTTTTCTCCTTTGTCCGCTGCAGTCAGGGCATCTCGAGTCGGGAGGAGAGGGATGATATGGTGCGCTCCTCCAGCCACACCACGTCTAACAAAGCTCATATTCTGGCTATGCCTCAGTTCGGCCTCCGGGACAACCTCATCAAGTGTGAGCTGCTCAAGAATGAAGATCTCTACACTTACCTGGAGGACTTCAGGTATAATAGCTCAGGGGTGGGCGATATGGAGATAAAAAAAAAAAAGGTGTTATGAAGTTATGACAATCTGCTAATCTGTGAAGAGGGTTGAATCGTGATTCAGTGTTGGTGGATTTAAGATCACAGATTACTGAGTCAGCCCAGTGTTGACAACTCCTCAGTAAGAAAAGTAGCCATTGGATGTCTCAAAAGTCGCTAGATGACATCATAGTATAATTTGCATAGTTGGTAGATCTATGATTTCTGTTTTTTGGTGCCAATATACCCCTTATTAGATAAATAAATGTGCTAAATTGTTCTTTTTAAAACGTATATATATATATATATATATATATATATGATATATAGATATATATGATATATAGATATAGATATAGATATAGACATAGACTGATTTGAACATCACATTTTATTGCTGTTCTTTTAGGGTGACTTTTAACTGTCCAGGGGCTACAGATGAAAAATAGCCTTCTGGCTAACTCTGGCATATTGACAGAAATGTTTATTAATATGCATTGTCCCCTGTATGAAAATAAATAAAATAAATAAATGAACAGTATCAAAAATTCAATAATGATCTTTCAACATTATTAGGATGATTTAAGGTGATGAATGTTTTACAAATCTATGAGGCTTGACTCTCCAGAAATGTGTTCAGTCTCAGTGGTTTTGTCTGTCCTCTGCACATCCACTACAGCCATTTCATCAGCCCCAGACTGGGCCATGTCCCCCTCCCCACAATGTAATAGCCTCTGGGCAAAACAAAATGTATGTTAAAAAAAAACAAAAAAACCCTGCATCCCTCGTAGGTGTAACCTCTACAAACATTGCCCTGAAACTCATGTGCAGTAAGACTTCCAGACAGGTTTTGCAAATCTAATCACAATATTTGTCATAAAAATTACAATTGAATTTTTTTTCTCAAAATCGTGCAGCCCTAACATACCTACAGTTTTTAATCCAAGAAATGTTATGTAAAAAGAATGAGTCAACATCTGTGGGCTTGTTCCGAGAGCTGTGCTAAATTCAGCTCCACTGCTCGGTTTAGGAGCTACCTCAAACACCTTTCTTCTTCACCGCACCAGCAGCTCTTCAAATGTAACTTCATAAAGGCTTGAGATGTGAAAAAGCCTTCAGCTGATGGTTTGCTGAAAGCTTGTACTGCCACCTGCTGGTATGATTACTAACTTTTAGATTTTCCACAAGTCCATAAAACACATGAAATGAAGAGAATGGTAAAACATTGATTTGAATTGGATGAGCTTTAATATTTCACTAGTTATATTTAGGGCTGTAAGTTATTTTAGAGATCGATAATTGGAGTATACAGACTTGCTGAGAAAGGATTTAAAGTAATCAGGTCAAAACTGTACAAAAATATATACGTTCAAGATTTCTTTGTAGATAAGCTCTAGCCAGAGGTTCTCAGGTGGTATAGTACGCATCTTTCACTATCTGATGTTTAATCCAACTATAGTCAACAGAATAATCCTTAGTTGCAGCTCTAGTTGTCTTCGTTTCAGTCGATCTGAAATGGTACTCACAGCGGTACTTCAGTGTGAGTCCCAGGGGTACCGCCTCCTAATTGGAGCTTTAATCTGTGCGTGGGTGCGAGTCGGTGTCTGTTCGTGCCATGTTTCGTTGGGGCTAAAAACATCTGATTGCTGTTTTCCTGTGTTCTGCCGCTGAGCATGCTGGGTAATGGCCTGTCCTGAACTGACCTCCTTTTTAGGGAAAAAAAATAGTTCCGACAGTGATATGTACTGTGTAAGTCTTACAAGAATAAATCAATGATGCCCTCAGAGTACCCATAAGTATTTTAAGAGCACACTGACCTATATAATATTACGCCACCCATGTTTTCTCCACATTTGCTTTTCAGTTATCAGGTCAGTTTATTTGTAGAGCTTTTATCCATAACCATCAATTACCACAAGAATTGTAGTTTTGCTAAAGTTGTTTTTTTTTATATGGTACAAATATAATATCATGAGTCAAGTCAGATTAATCACAAATTCAGTTGACTTTGTATTTTTTGTCAGAATCAAATTCAGTGAGCATCCAATCCATCCAGTGTTCTTCATAATATTTAATACCATTTATTTGTATTCATACAAACACTGGTTGTTGTTGTTACAGTAAAAATGAGTGCATTCATTTATGCTCCACTGTCATGATTCAATGATCTCCCCAGAGCTGCAAAAAAAAAAGGAAGAATTGTTAAACAGAATGTGAAAAGTAAAAAAATAATAATTTGGTCAAACAATGTGAAAAGTAAATATTTTTGTTAAAAAGGAGGCAGTAAATACGAGATATATTCTTCTCTGTTCCTTTTCATTCAAGTTGTGTCATGTAGACACGTCTGCTTGTTTAATTTTTAAATGAATGAAATAAATAAAATAAGCAGATTCTCATAACTTCATATCACACTCACAGCTATCGGCTAAAACAAGACCAAAGTTGAGGAAATTCTGACTATTATTAAAACTTTTGTCAGATTAATTCAATTCAATTTTATTTGTATAGCCCTATATCACAACACAGTTGCCTCAGAGGGCTTCACAAAAAGAGATGTATGTAAACAATAAACAGGGTCATTGCAAACAGTAACGTTAGTTAATAGACCATCAATCAATAACACACAAACAGGACTGTCCCAGGACGTCCCCTGTCCTTAGACCCTCCATCGGGGTCAGGAACAACTCCAAAAAACCATTTATGGGAAAAGAGAAACCTTAGGGAGAACCACATGATAGAGGGATCCACTCCCAGGACGGACA
The DNA here is from genome assembly GCA_036025475.1 of Philypnodon macrostomus. Taxonomy (NCBI): domain Eukaryota; kingdom Metazoa; phylum Chordata; class Actinopteri; order Gobiiformes; family Eleotridae; genus Philypnodon; species Philypnodon macrostomus. The sequence goes on from JAVQKC010039918.1 coordinate 11,439, forward strand.
GACTATAGATGTGTCCAGGACTGATGGATGAGGTCCTTAGAGATTAAAGAACATCGAGTTACTGTGATATATTTCA
>JAVQKC010039923.1:0-16504 GCA_036025475.1 Philypnodon macrostomus
CTTGGGAAAGTTATCCATCTAAGGATCCTGAACAAAACGCCAAAGACGATCCACCCCTAACTCAACTATGTTGCAATGGCTGCAGCGAATATTATTAGATAAGTTAATCTGAACCAAAACCAATAGGTGCGTGCGACTACCTTGTCGATTGCCTCCAGGCCCTGCCAAATGATATTGCGAATTCGAGGCACAAAACGCGGCCAAAGAGTGGGGCGCGAGACGCTTGGCGGCCGCAAGCCCTCGGCGGCCGCAAGCCCTCGGTGGCCGCAAGGGGTGGCGAGGGCCATATATCGCCGCTTGCAGCTTTAATAATACTTATTCTCTTCAGCCCCCATGTTGTTGACCTCTATGAGACTCTGGACACACTTACTTTGGCAGAGAGCACTGAAACTCGGTACAGTTCTCCACATTGTACCCAACATAAAATATTATTATGAATATTATTATGGCCCCACCCTACAACAAAGGAAGTCACCTAAATACCCCCCGGGTAATTTCTCGTTACAATATATCGTACAATATATAACCTTTAGAAATCAGAGAGTGTCTGATTAAGGTGCCTGTTGGTGCCATAGCAGTTGTGGCAGACGTATGGGGGTGTTTTGTCGATATATACTCAGGTGTATATTTGCCAAATGGCCCCATACGTCTGCCCCATACGTCTGCTACACTCACCAATGGGCACCTTAATCAGACATTGTGTGTTTAATATTGTTAACGAGCAATTAAGAGGCCCCGCCCCCAAACCATGACAAACATGGGAAGGGTCTATTTGACTTTTTTGATTTGTCTGGATGTTTGTGAATATTTTTGCGAAATTTTGAAAATTCCCTAAAACTACATTCTTCTTTCAGTCTATAGGGGGCGCTATAGAGGTAACTGCCATCATAGTAGTCAGAAATGTTCAGGGTCGGGGGGTAATTAGGTATTTCAAGTTTGAGCCTAATCGGGCAAAGTATGTGCAAGTTAGAGACTGTCAAATATACCTGACTTCAGTTGTTTGTTGTAGGGTGGGGTCATAATAATATTTTATGTTGGGTACACTGTGGAGAATCACAAGTTTCATTGCTCTCTGCCAAAGTAAGTGTGTCCAGGGTCCCATAGGGGTCATAAACATGGGGACGCTATAGAGGCATTCTTTATTTGACCTTTGTACTTTGCCTATGTACATTAACTATACAATTGCCCGGATCAATGTGACAACATTCCTGCGATTTTGTTTATGTTCAGCAGGATTATTGGCTCAAATAATGTGCATCTGGGAATTAATTATTTAATTGTCATTAATCGAAGATGTACCAAACTCAATCCAGTTCTGCATCTTCATGATGTGTACCTGTGTGCAACAGTTGAAAAATACTTTTTGAGTTATTGCGTTCACAATTTTGGCCCGTAATTAATTAAATACTTAATTAATATTCATTGAAGAAGTACCCAAATCGATACAGTTTGGCGTCTATGATATGTACCATGTGTGCAAAAGAAACTGATCCGGCAGTTCGTTTTTGAGTTATCGCGTTCACAAGTACAATCTGCATCCGCGGATGGACATGATTCCATAATATGGAATAGTTAGTTTTGCTGATATAATTATTATTACACAAAATCAACAGTGGTCCACTCAAAGAGACTCGACTCGTACTTGTGCGTGTGCACCATGGACTTGCTCTGGACTGTCAGAGTTGACTATGTGACTTGGACTGCCTGCCCCTGATTCAAAACATAATTTTTGTCCTCCCACGTATACACTCCTTCAAAACCAAACTAAATTATTGTTCCACCCATCAGCAAGGGGTCAAAAGTTTGTCATTTCAAAATGTAAAAAAAAAACTGCATTCAGTCCCCACCACAGCGGTCCAGCAAACATAGGAAGCGCCGAGATGTACGCTTGAGAAGGGTGTGTGTGTGTATGTGTGTGTGTGTGTGTGTGTGTAGGGTGGGGGGGGGGACCATTTATGTGTACAAAACAGGAATTAGAGCAGTTTTTACCAGCGTGTTTGACACTTTAATGACTGCTCTGAGCAAGGCTGCTGTGGGCTGTGGTTAGGACTCTCGCTATAAGATAACATGCAACTATGGTTGATAATGAACTGTACTATTGCCTCTTTTATTATTGAACTGGTTTTAAATTAAAAGACCAAAAACTGCAAGAAATACAAAGTTTGTAATCAAACAGATTCAAAATAAATATTTTTTCCTATTAGAGCCTTGAATGAAAATGGGTTCTCTCTAAGGAAACACTAGACATGTTTTAGTCCTCCTAGGCTTAAAGGTATTGCAGATATTGTCAGAAACTAGTGTCTGTCAATGTCACACTCAACAATAAAGCAATTAACATTAGCATATCTAGCTATAACAAAAATCCTTTCCCTCTCCTCCTCTTCATAGACTTTGAAAACAGTACTGTACAACTAGTATATATATATATACATTTTTAACCACCTCTATTATACCAGTGTAATATTCTCTCTTGCTTAGCTCTTTGTGTTTTCATGTGATGGTTATAAATGTATAACACATACTACAGAAATGCATCATACAGTATACAGTACATGAGTAGGGACTGGTTAATGATATGTGTGCAATGGGCTTGCCATGGTCAAATTCAAAATAACATCTTCCAGAATTTATTTATTTATTTGGAGCAAATTTCAATGAACTTAACCCTTAAGGTGTCTATTCAATGATTTACTCCTCTTAGGCAAAACCATGGTCTATGCCGTATACATAGTCTATATAAACTTGAATATACAACCACATTAAAATATTTATGACATTTCAGCTGGAACCCTGTATCTCTCTCCTGTGTAGTGCATATGTAATAAATCTACCATGACACTTGCATCCTCTCAGCCTTCACAACAGACCTATAGCACCACCGTTAGCAGATGATCAGATGAAAAATAAATAGACGTACATTGCAGGCTGCTGAATTATGTGCGTGACCTCAAACCCATCTGAACCGTGTTGTAAATTTAGTAAATCTATCATATCTCAGCTGTATGTGCAATATTTACATGACATACTGGTCTCTACATCGTCTAATAAATAGGTCATACTTCATTAATTGGAGGGTAGTAAACATTAGGACTATATACGCAATTTATATATGTGCATCATTTCCAGGACCTCCATTCCATTTCCATTTGAATAAAAAAGATTATTAAAATCTTTTTTGAATAACTTCAACTACAACTTGCTTACAGCTGCCTCATCTATGTAAAAGCAAGAAATCCAGTAACATTTTAAGGATTTACTAAATATGGTCAAATGCTAAAACATGCACACAGAAAACACACAATGAAAGTAAATCAAAGCACCAATGTATGTAGAACTCCTAGTTCTGCCGCTGTTCCTTCTCTATCCCCAACATACACACACACACACACACAGACTTCTGCAGCCGGCGACATGTTGACACCATGTTTTCTGCCGCTCTGGTTTTGTGTCTTTCCCTGGCCGGGTTTCGCAGCATTCGTAAAACACAGAGAGGAGCTACCGAACGGAGCCATTGTGGGCAAACGCTTTCTTCTCTCGCAAGCCAGCCGCAGTCATTTCCACCGCGATTGTCAGCAGCGCCATCACAGAGCCACTGATAACCCCTGCCAGGACTTGGCATGGACAACAGGTTGCCGACGATGCCAGCCGCGGGGTTGGCACGGTGCTGCCGCGAAAAAACCCTGTGACATCCAGAAGGGAGCCGATTCCTTTTTTCAATGCACCACTGAATCAAAACTGCTGATTATCAATTAACATATAGTGTTTTTGTGTGGCGTGGAGAAGAGGAGAATGGAATTGGAGAGATTTAAAAAAATAGTGCGACATCGGTGAGCGGGGTTTAACCGTGTTGGTGCCACCGGTGCGTGCAAACACAGAGGTAACACTGGATTTTGGGGACCGTTGGCTTTGATTGTAAGGGAAAACATGGGAAATGACACAAAGGGCACGCTAACAACAGTGTAGCGGCCTAGCATTTCAGCAACAGTATGTTGCCTTTTAGGAATATTATGGATCTAGCCTTATTGTTTGACTTTTTTGCAGATTTATTAATGGATTTTTTTGTCTGGTGGATGAATACAATTATAGACACATTAATCAAAATGTTGCTATCCTGAAGTAATACAAAATACACCAATGTAGCATCCCGGCTAGCGATAGCGCAGGTAAATGATGATTTTATTACTATTATGTTCATCTCACAACTCTGTCTCTGGTAATTCAGAAATATCGTGGTACATCGTTGAAATGTGGAGAGCTAGATATGTGAAATACCTTTCTCTCACTGCCAATGCAATTTGGACCAATACTCTGGATTTTTTATCTTCATGCGCATAGTTGATGGAGTGCCTAGAGAAAATTCAGTCAGACATAGGAAGAACATGTAAACTCACAGCATCTGGGACTCAAACTCCAGACATCCTTGCCTGACTAACTAGTTTCCATAACCCACCCCAACTATGTGCAGGTGTTAAACTGTTAAAGACTTAAGTTGTAAGACTGTAAGTATTGATTGCTGTTTAAGTTTAAGTTATATTTTAATGTCCCTGTAGTGAAATTCATTTTCTGCATTTGACCCATCCTTTGATGTAGCTGGGGCGACCTGTCAGGAGCAGTGGGTGGATGCAGTGCAGTGGAGCGCCCAGGAACCTGTCTCCAGATCAGGACAGTGTAGTCGATTTATTTACGTAGGTTGGTGGGGGAAACCACAGTACTCAGATATAATCCATTCAGATACAAGGAGAACATACAAACTTCACACAGAAAGTTCTTGCCAATTTGAGGAATTGAACTCAGGAACATCTTGCCGTGAGTCAACTGTGCTAACCACTCTCCCACTGAGCCAAAGGAATGTAGGGAACGGGGACAGACTACCTAGTTTTATGGTAGGCAACCAAAGGCATATCATTTATACTTGCAGAAATTAGACTTAATACAGACTCGGTTGACAACGTTTTGGCACTAGGCCTTCATCAGTCAAATAGTGTTGAAGCTCAAGGTCAAGGATGTCCACACTATGCAGCCCACAGAGTAATTTGTTGTGGTCTTCAGGCTTCCCGTACTTTTCCCGTTTACTTTTAACTACTATGTGATTCAAACACAATCCAAATATAGGAAAGCATTCAATGTACAATGAACAAGATAGCTTTCCACTTTTCTGTGTGATTATAATATAGAGGGACACAGAATGAAAAAACCTGTTCAGAAAACAACTGAAGGGGACTTTGGTGAGCTCAGCTCAGCGAGCAGTCAGCGAGCAGTCAGCGAGCAGTCCTCCTTGTATTTTATGTGGCCCTCAGTGAAAAAAGTTTAAACATCCCTTCTCAAGTGTCTATAGCACCAAAGGGTGGCAGTTCACACACAATGAAATAAAAAGAATAATATATTTTGGATTTTTGACTGCAAATACTGTACTAAAATATGCTCTACATTTTGAACCAGCAAACTAAAGAAATATCAGATTATTTGGAGTCAGTGCATTAAAGGCAGCTGTATTTTACCTTCACTGCACATTACGACTCTACTGAGCCATCCACATCTGGCACGAGCGCACACAAACACATTTATGTCTAAGGGGTGAAATCTTATGATTAATGCCATTATGAAATGATAAAGGGAATGTATCATGGCTGGCTCCGTCACAAGAAGCCGCTTTATTTCCCATACGTAGGTGTCACCACGTCTTCACTCTCCACTCCTCATGCTTTTAATGGGCATTAATACGATTATTTGGATTAGTAAAACAAATGAGTCTGTGAATATCGTCTGGGCGAAGAGGCAGCAACGCATAACTGTCTCTTCAAAAGCCACCCACATTGAGATGCTAACGGTACACTACAAAAATTAACATCTATTGGTTCAAATATTCAGAATATTCATTTTGATTTCAGTCATTTATTCTTCAATGTGGCACAAAATGTCCTCCAGCAATGCAAAGCTTTAAAGGGACTAGAAACAATTCCGAATATGAATCTTGATTTGTTGTTTACGCTTCAAAAGTGCACAAAATGTTCCTAAAATCTTCACAAAATGTCCGCCAATGACGCAAAAAAAAGAATAGCTAGATTAGTTCAAATGTGTGGAATTCAGAAAATTAATCTTGCTTTGATTTGCGTTGTTTACTCTTCCAAAGGGCACATAATGTCTGCCAATGATGTGAAGCAGGAAGTAGAAAAATAACAGAATATCTAGCTTCGTTAAAATGAGTTGAATTCAGAATATTCATCTTGATGTGACTTGTTTATTCTTCAAAGTGACAAAAAATGTCCCGCTAAAGTGTCACATAATGTCCGTCAACAACAAAAATGTTGTTTATCTGTTTGACAGAATGTGGTGTGACACTTTAGAGGAACTCAAAAAATAACGTAATCAAAAAGTCATATCCAGCTTTCCTGTCTGCCACTAAAATACCTGCTCTCACTAGCAGATCATTCTATCTAATGTCAATACATTTTTTTACTAATTGAGACAACCCTTTTTTTTTTTTTTTTTTTTTTTTTTACAGTTTATTAGTAGTCTGCATGGAGATTTAATAATATGGTGTCAAAACCGCCGCTCCCAGATGCACCTCGGAGAGAAGCACTTACAAAGACGAGTCTACAGTTGACAACAGAATCAAATGGCCTGACATAAGTGTGAACCATGTGTCTAAACAGTACTATTTGTGTACAAGCAGTGGTTTATGAAGTAATAACTGATATGTTTTCTATGGCACAAAGAATGACTATCTCGCTAGCTTTTCTGAGGCGAGTCAGCAATTAATAAAAAAATGTAAAAAGACGGCTAATCGAATAATTACACTTGAAAAATGTATTTGTAAATTGTAATTCTCCGGTCAACCTATATAACTGGAGGATTGGCAGTTTGAATCCCGCTCAAAACTGTGCATTCTGTCGCTGTGTCCCTGGGCAAGACACGTAACCCAGAATGTCTATGTATGAATGAGGTTGTGTGATTGGTGTTTGGTGGTGGCTGGAGGGGCCGTTTGGCACATCAAATGGCAGCCATTCTTCCGTCAGTGTCAGAGGTGGCACTACCATTAGCCAAAAGTAGGCAGCTGCTTAGGGCCCCAAGTTTCCAAGGCTGCATAAATGAAGCCTAAAATAAATATGTCTTTATTAATTTTGTAAAATAGCATTAAAAAGCCAATATGCCTCACCAATTTTCCTTGTTCTCTATTTGGTTAAGCTGTGGACTGACAAATCAAGAGAATCTTTAGGACAAATACAGAGGACCCCCTGCCCATGTTCGCCGTGAGCCCCCAAACCTCTAAATCTGTCACTGTCAGTGTGCCTCAGGGCAGCTGTGGCTGTAGCTTGCCACCACCAGTGTGTGACTGTGACGTGAATGAATAATGGACTCAAAATGTAAGTGCTTTGAGAAAGGCTTGAGGTCTTGTAAAGCTCAATATAATCCATTATTATACAAAAAATAAAAATTGGTGAACCAGAAAACAACTTAATTCTTAAGTGGCATGTATGACATAATAGTACAGTAAACTAGACAGGTAAATCAACCCAATAGTGTTTCCGAATCTTGGTCAGTCCTTTGTGGCTGCTCTATTTTGCTTTGGGGTTACCACACTGAATCATACTTATGTAGTTTTAGGCCAAGACTAAGTGCTCCCCACCTCCTCCTGGGTCCCACTTCATTGCCCTGGCTGCACTGCATGATGCTACGCCCCTGATAATATGGCATGGCATGATTTTTTTTATGGATATAGAGCACTTAAAAAAAAAAACTGTAGACTAAAGGCAGTAATTGAGTGGTGTCTGAAATGACTCATCTGTCTGTACAAATATTAACGTGTTTACTATGGCACTAATGATGACTTGTTTGCTAATATCATGTTGCAGCTAAATCAGCCATGTCAAAGAAATGCTCAAAACATAACCGTACAAATCCATTCCTATGTGTCATTTATTTCAGAATGTTCATAATTAATAAAACCTTTGTTATCTGCACATATCCAATCTCAGTGTTTGGACAGTTTGCACCTAGAAAACTCTGTCATTATCAGAAGTGGGACTATTTGTACTGCCCTATTCTATTTACGTCTACTTGAGTAATATGATTTTGAATACAATTTTGTTTTGGAACTTAGGTAAGAAAAGGTTTACCGGTTCATCGGTTTTATATAGTGGTTCAAAGACGCTTTACAATTACATTAATCATTCATAAGTTACTTGTGTAGCCACAGCTGAGCACACTGACAGAGGCATGGCTGCCAGTCTGCAGCTATACGGCCCCTCCGACCACCACCAAACACCAGTCATGCAACCACATTCATTCATATGAAATGTGGGTGGCCCAGGGACAGTATACGCTCGGGCAGGGATTTGAACCAGCAACTCTCTGGCTTACCCACCGCGCCACTGCTGACCCACTCAAAAGTTGTACTTTTTTTTTCTTGTACTAGAGTCATATTTTCAGTAACATTATCTTTGGCTACTCAATTCCGAATCTGATTGTTTGGCATTAGCCCGTCATGCAGTGAGTGAGGCTGTCAATTAGATGCAAACTATAGTGATTTGTGTATCTCCGTGTCCATGTCCGTGTCCGTGTGGGGGAGGCAGGGAGCAGTAATGAACCAGAGTCACATACAAGTGCTTAATTGTTTTATAATCACATGAAGAAGACAGGAATAGAATGAGAGAGAGAGAGAGAGAGAGAGAGAGAATGGTTTAGATGAAGGGTGTCCAAACTTTTTTTTCACTGAGGGCCACAATGTCAAATATTATCACCAAGGAGGGCCACTCTGTGTCTGTGTTCTGGACACATGTTCCTGAGGGTTTTTACTTAGTGTCCCTCTATATCCACACAGAATAGTGGAAAGGTACTTTGATACACATTGAATGTATTCTATGTAATGGTGTGGCAGCCTTCTCAAACTCTGATTTGATGTTGCTGTAGAGGCCAGGGCAAGTGTTATGTATATTGTTACTGTTACTAAATCCAATGTCACTACCAGTACCCACCACTGTTTACATGTGTGGTCATGTGTGACTCTGTGGTGTGGCTGTACAGTGGGCATGTCACTGTCACACACTTTCTCACACAAAAAAATCTATGATACTTTCACTTGATACGTACTGAGGTTAGGTGGTGAGATAGATACAGCTAAATGCACTTTGTACACTCAGCAATGTGGTCTATTTCTTGCATGCACATTTGTAGTTTAATCAAATAAAGTAAAACATGTTGAGTGATCAGTGCTACTGCCGCTTAGCAAACAGGTTCAGGGTTCAACCTTCGGGCCTCTGTCATTGTCCTACCATCCAAAGACAAGAATGTGTGAGGAGAGTTGATTCAAAATTTTTCATTAGCCTATTGGTTAACGACGGTGAAGGTTGTCTATTGGTTAACCAGCAAGTTACCAATCAGATCATAGCTTGAAGTCAAATAACCTAAACTTACTAAGAGAATAAATCTGAACTAGTCTGAACTACTTAAATCCAGATTCATATTCTGATTTTTTTTTTTTACTCACACAATAGTATTAGTAGTAAACAAAAAGCTAATCTATATACTCCAACAAAGACTACACTGATTATGTACTTAGGCTCAAACAACAACAATTATTATTTGTCATATAAATGTGGGTGTGTAAACAGTGTGACATTGAAACAGGTATCTTCTTTGTGTTTGCATGTTTTGCCAACCAGTCGGTACACTAAGAACACATCACGCAAATAACCTGTTGTAGAAAATGAATCTGGTAAGTTGAAGTTGCAGAGAGGTAAACAATCAATTTGACGGATTTTGTTCTGGCCAATAGGATACAATGGTGGCGATGATGTTAAATTTGATTTTATGAGATTTCTAAAACGTGAGCGTTCCTGAATGTTAGTTTGCTATAGGTAACGCCAACGCTGCCCCCATCTGTGGGAAACAAATACAATGTAATTAATAGAGCAGTCCAAGTGACAGCTGTGGGAGCTAAAGGTAAAGGTAACCACATTTATAATAAAATAAATAAATAACACCATGGGACTAAAACACATACAGATTGAGGAAAAGTCAGGAAGTAAGGACCAAGAAATCTGAAACCCGTCAAAATGTCTTGGTAGTTCTAGTGTTGAGGATGTTTTATATTTATAGATGTTACTTGGAAAGCCAGGTTCTTGTTTATTACACAGTTTTGCTATCTACTCAAACCAGATGTGGTACATGTGGCTAAAGCCTTTAGACAAACATCTCACCATTTTCTTCTTCGTTGTGATGCTTGGTTATGCTTTTAGTCTTTGATGACTCTCACATTATACCTGATAGATTCTAGTTATTAATAAACAATGATTTAACCAATCAGAGCACTCCTGTCCTTTGCACCCTAAAACAAAAACCCGTATAATACAGCCCACAGAGGGTCTCAGAGTCTCATTTTTCCTCAGTTGACTTCTGTTGTGCTGTACTATTGACTGTAATTATTTATATAGATTTATATATGTCAAAATATCAGGTACTGCAGCTTTAAGTTAATTTGTCCCCGACAGCAAGGTGTATATCAGCGAAACCACCACATACTTCTGCCACAACTGTGGCTAGTTAGGTATTTCAGGTTTGAGCCTAATCTGACAAAGTATGTTCAAGTTAGAGGCTGTAAAATATACCTGACTTCCAAATTTCAATCCAAAATGGCCAACTTCCAACGGTCCCATAGGGGTCATAAACATGGGGGCGCTATAGAGGCATTCTTTATTTGACCTCTGTAATGTAAGTATACAATTGCCCGGATCAATGTGCCAAAATTCATGAGATTTCGTTCATGTTCAGCAGGAATATTGGCTCAAAAAAAGTGCATCAAAGCATTAATTTGTTTATTTTTTAATTGTCATTAATTGAAGATGTACCAAACTCAATCCAGTTCTACATCTTCATGATATGTACCTGTGTGTAACAGTTGAAAAAGATCCAGCAAAGACTTTTTGAGTTATTGCATTCACAGCTGACGTGATTCCATAATATTGTCGTTTCACCAATATAATGACTTGACTTAGACTCGACTTTACTCTGACAAACTACACCCAGAGAAGCATTGTTGCCACCAACATTTAACAACATATCTGATTGGAGAAGATGTGTGTTGGCTGTGAGGGTGTCAAGCTTTGTTTCCGGAAAAAGTAAAACACAAATGACACAAATTGTTTGTTCCTGTCTTGAAACAGGGACAGGTGAGACAGGGGTCTAATCAGACCGTTTCTCTGATGTGGGAGCTTCACAAAACAGCTTGTATTAGATAACTAGTGTGTTTGATGTTGCAAAATGTAAAATGGTGACCTAAATGTATCCAAAATAGACTGTGAAATGTAAAAAAAAGCATGATGCTGAACTTTTAAGGCTAATTTTAACCAGACAGACCAAAATCTCTCCAATAGCACAGCCCTGTTTTCATCCCGACTTCACTCTCTCACCTCCCACCTCTTTTATCAAATTATAAAGACAATTAGTCATACACAGATCAGCCAGGCAGTAAACAAATGACTTTCCTACCACCACCGCAGCTCCACCCAAGTCATCACATGAGCCAATAATGAACATCTAATCTGGGCCTCGTGGATCGCAACAAATAATCAATTAATGGTATTAGGAGGACAAGTGTGTAGCGGGAGTGCAGTGTGTGCGGTGTGAGTTTGTGTGTGAGTGAGGAGAGGCAGACAGTGAGGTCATAGAGGTAAAACTGAGGGCAATTCACCAGGCAAATTAGTGACAGGTACAAGTGTTTGGTGTGTAGGGGAAGGTGGCATGAATACATATGTATGAATACTATAAAATCATAATAATAAATAATAAATAAAAATATCTAAGGAAGTCATTAAATACACTGCCCATGCCATCAGGGAAGAAAAAAATTGATGGAATAACCTGGTCATTCAGTATATCCAGGTAGTCAGCTGACCTCATTCTTTGGACACATACTGTTACTGACCCTAGACCTGACCAACTACAGGAGGCTCTGACCTGTTTGCTGAGTTAAATCCAGGTGGCCACTTCCTTTTTGAGCTTTTGAGCTTTTTCTGAAATCTGGGCATCTCTGCTTAGACTGTTGCCTCCATGACCCAGCCCCAGATAAGCGGTTGAAGATGACACATGACATTATATTGCAATTTAAAAAAATATTTTTTTAGATAAAAATGGTTTTGGTTTATGTCTATAGTAAATTAGAATTCCGTAAGAATCAGAATTGAGAGTGAGCCTGCATGTCCTCCCCCTGTCAGTAACTTCTCCAGTTACTCCACATCCTCTCACTATACAAAGAAATTTGGAAAATCAAACATTTTGAATTAATGAGTAACTGACTATATGTTTATATCTCTGTGTCTGCCCTGCAACTAACTGTCCACAACCTCTGACCTCCAAACCTAACCGCTGTTTTAAAATGACAGTTAAATCCCTGTCTCTGCGACTGAGACTGGTGACATATTGACATAATAATAGCAGACGTATAATAGAAATAAAATGTCAAGAGCTTTATAAAGAACTTTATGTGGGTTGAACTTCCAGGTTATTAAGTTTTTCTACTTATTTGAATTATGTATGCATGCATGCATGCAACTGTTTTATCACCGTTTATAGGAAGACGTTTATATGTGAAAATAATTGCTGCCGTGAACAATTAAAGAGTTGAATGAGTAAATAATAGTAATAAATTGTCTTTATGAAAGTTAAGGTTGAGATAATGAAATGTTCCAAGTTTGTATCACTTACTTAATTAGGCGTAATTATTGAACTCAAAGTTGAATCTGAACTTTTTCAAGTAATTATTCCAATTAGTGTCTAATTGTTTTACTCTGTGATTAAGTGCACTAATAGTTCTGACTTAATAGTGCATGCCAACTCTTCTAAGGATATGCACTCTGATAAATGTTATCTGGTTAAATAAACACTTGTCTTGAGATTGTGAAGATATGTTTCTGATTAGCCGGTTGTTCTCTTAAGTCAATATTGCATTATTCAATGTATATTAGGTTTTATTTGGTTGACCCACCAAATGAATTACGTCACCAGTTATATTTTTTAATTACATATTTATTTTACATTATTCACTGTGCACTGTACATGCATAAATGAGAAAAACATGCACACTAAAAATAATCATTTGACATTAATTGTAACTTCATTTTTTTCCTAATGAATTTAATTGGTTACAATTTGATTGGGTTCATGCTGTCTCCCCGGGGAGAGGCACAACTACAACATGAGGATGGTGCCATCTAAAAATAAGTTGCTGTAACTTACCTTTTCCAAGTTTGACTTAATTAAATTCTCAGACAAAACATTCTAGGTCAACGTATTTCATTACATGAAACAGTGTGTTTGTGTGTCAATATACTGCATCGGATCATTTATAAAAAAAAACATACAAAATCTAAATTGCCTTAACAATACTGTAACTATACTGAAAAGTCCTAATTTCATTTTGTTGACCTAACTTTACATATCAAATCACAGGGCATTACTGACGACAATAGCAAAGTGAAATCCTGTGCATTCAGTTTTTTTTTTCAATTCGACTTTATTCGATTCGTTGATCAAAATGACACCTGACCAGCTTATGTCGAACTAATAGATCAGAGCTGTCCAAACTTTATTTTGAAGAGGAAATGTCCATGTTATTTGTCTTACTTAGTATTTAACTGCAACTTCTTGGCCATATATAATTCTGTAATTCCCTGAACCAATTTGAACTCGACAAATCCTGACATTGTCATCTTGGAATATGCCTGTGCCATTAGGGAAGAACAAATCCATTGATGGAATAACCTGGTCATTCAGTATATTCAGCTGACCTAATTCTTTAAGCATAATGTTGCTGAACTAGACCTGACCAACTACAGGAGGCTGTTTGCTGAGTTAAATCCAGGTGGCCAGTCAGTGTAGTCACTTCAACTCAATCTTTTGAACTGATTGTGTTGTCCATATTTGTAATTCTGTAACTCTGTCATATCAGTTTACAATCACAGGTTTAATGTAAGCAGTATATTCACTTCAGACAGGAATATGTTTTTTTGTGTGTAGCAGGAAGGAGAATGTAGAGACAGGCTACTAAAATGCTGCTGGACTGTCCCATAATCAATATTTTTTTTCATAGAATTCAAGGGTCATATGAAATCCTGACAGGCCCCACAAATGGCCCCCAGGCGGTACTTTGGACGTGCTGGTATTAAAGAAATTCACAATTTTAATGCAATTGGTTTCCCATAAAGGGTACATTGCAATTCTTAAGGCAAGACGCTACATGTAAAACTCTTTTTTTCCATTTTTGTCCAGTTTGGTCCCCGAACAGGGTAACTTTTATCTGAAAACAATTAAAATGTCCAATTTACATCTTAAAATGTTCATATCATAACATTGAATCAACCTGCATTATAGACTTCTATGGTAAATCTAACTTCAAAAGCAGTTTATTGAATGTGTTTTTCTCACACTCGAAGGACGAAGACCACAGGAACTTATTGCAGTTTTTGTCCCCAAAGCATTTTTTAGTGATATATAACTAAATAAGATCCAAAACCCCCAACTAATATGTCTACAAAATAAACCATCATTGAGACTTGGATCCTTGAAAAGTATGCAATCTTTTCTCAACACTCAAAGACTCTTTACAATTGCATTATTCATTCAATCCACAGTCACATTTGGTGGTGGTAAGCTACTTGTGTAGCCACAGCTGCCCTGGGGCACACTAACAGAGGCGTGGTTGCCAGTCTGTGCCTACGGCTCCTCCGACCACCACCAATCACCAATCACACAAGCACATTCATTCATAGTCAATGTGGGTTAAGTGTCATGCCCAGAGACAGTATAAACTTGGGCGGGATTCGAACCAGTGACCCTCTGATTGCAGTGGAACGCTTACCCACTTTTCTCGTATTTCTGTCATGATCTACAGGGAAAGTTTTATTTTGATATCTGTAAATTTTTAATTGTTTCCTATTTACCTGCAGTGTCTAACCTTAAAACGGATTTTGGCGTTGAGGGATTTGCAACCGCAAAACCTTATTGACCGGCACCGCTTCATTTGGGCCCCTTTCACGAAAACCCTCATCATCCCTGTACGCCACCTGCAGCCCGGCGTCCGCTCGCACCGGCATCATCCGAGTGCTGCATTTATTATATCCACATATTTTCTTTTTAGCTGCATTTTAATCCCCCCTCAATAGCACACAACAAACCGCCGATAAGACCGCACTATGTCTTCAAATTGTTCAAGTGGAGGATGTGGGCGGGTATTACCAACCTGATCTTAGCAGGATGCGCTTGCCTCCTAAATCACAGCCTCCAAACAAAAGACGTGACAAACCTACACAGATCGGATGAAGACAAGCATTAGAATAAAAGACAATGTGTTTTCACCCCCCTCTCTCTTCTGAAAAACATATGGCAGTGACGGTAATAACGTGATTTAAATGCTCGGGAAACTTACTATATATGCCTTTTTTGTTTCAGAATTGTAGCGTGAAGCATCAGCCTTTCGTTACGGCGTGACAAACCCGAATTGACGGACTTCGGGTTTATTTCTTTGCCGATTAGACCACGCCAACCCTGACTGTGAGTCGCAGAGATAATGGGAGGCTTTTGTGATGGAGCCAAGGATTGCGGATTAACAATATTTTATAAAGCACATGGCCAACATGCAGGCCGCAGACTCCGGGGAACTCAGACTTTTTCCTGTGAAAGAGTCAAGCACTTTTCCGTTGTTGTTGCCAAGGTCATTTTTCAAGCTTTTTAGGGATCTTTAGTAAATGACTAGCTGTTGTTGAAATGCTTTGATTCTTAAGCATGTATTTGACAGGGTTTTGTCTTGATCTTTGGCTCATAAGATTGGTAGTCTAACTTGGGAGGTCTGATTTCTCATGGTTTAGGTTCCAAATTTAGCGTTGTAACCTGTAAGTTTCCTAAAAAAATGTCAATGATCTGACCTGGTTCTATGATGTAGAGTAGGTAATGTTAGGCCATGATAATTATTCCCCCTCCCCTGGACTCAACATCAGATCAGACTTTGTGGGGACCAGTAGTAGTGGAGTTTTACTTTAGTCCCTCCCCTGGCCTCTACAGACTTCAGATGATCTACTTTACATCATAGAACAGGGTCAGTAAAATTTTAAGCATTTTTTAGATTTTATTTTTAACTTACCATTAAGTGTTGGTTAATAGTTAATATGGCCAGAGCTTTCAATCTAACGCCACTGCCTGCAGGACCAGGCCGGACGATGAAGCTACACTGGTAAAAGCACACTAGAAAGTTGGAGGGATCATTGTGTTTAAAGCATGGACAGGTAAGACAGTCTGAACTCAGAACATGTGTAAAATACAGTGGAAAGATTTGAATTAGCAGAAAATGTAGCATAATCAATGTAGCATCCCGGCTAGCGTTAGCACGGCTACTTGACATGATATAAACAGTTTTAGTTACTATTACATCATCTCACAACTCGGACTCTTATAAAAGTAAATAAAGGGGCGTGACTTCAGGGGTATGTTGTGGAAGCGAGGGGGAGGAGCTAGA
>JAVQKC010039928.1:0-25301 GCA_036025475.1 Philypnodon macrostomus
CATCAACGGAAAAATAAATTCCCATGTTTAGCAAAACTAGGAAAACTTAAGACCATCTGTTGGACAACTGAGGATCGGTGATGCAACAGGACAACGACCCAAAGCATAGAAGTAAATCAACAACAGAATGGCTAATACACCTTCTGGAGTGGCCCAGTCAGAGTCCTGACCTTAACCTGATTGAGATGCTGTAGCATGACCCCAAGAATACTGCTGGACTGAAACAGTTTTGTAAAGAGGAATGGTCCAAACTTCCTCCTGACCATTGTGCAGGTCTGATCTGAACTACGGGAAACGTTTAGTTGAGGTTCTTGCTGCCAAAGTAGGGCCAACCAGTTATTAAAGCCAAAGGTTCACATACTTTTTCCACCCTGCACCGTGAATGTTGACATGTTGTGTGTACATGAAAACATATAATTTGTGTGCGGTATTAGCTTAAGCAGACTGTGTTTGTCTATTGTTGTGACATTTATGACCAATTTATGCAGAAATCCAAATAATCCCAAAGGGTTCACATACTTTTTTTTGCAACTGTACAAACTCAGAACATCATTCGGACTATGTCTTGTAGTTGCATCCTGTCATGAATCACTCGGATCATTGTTAGTGCTGGGGTCAGGCAGCCTGTTAGCAGTTTGTCTGGCCCAGTTAGCCCAGATTTTCCAAATGGTCAACCATCATTAGCCTGGTTAGGTCCTTCCTGTGTGTCATGGGGTCACAGAACATGAGCTAGCATCTATCTAGTATATTCATCTCTATCTGTCCATGCGCAGTAAATGTGATTGGAGCTCTAAAAAGGACTCGCCATGCAGGGCCATCTGGGAGGCTGGCGGTTATAATTAAATCTGATATGAAGAATGGGAAGGAGGGACTCCAGTATATATAAATGGGAATTTATGGGGCAAGAAGATATGGAGACATTAATGTATCAGTGTCATTTTTTTTTTTATTATTTAATTTAGGCTTCATATTGTGTTGATATTACTTGCTCATGTATAATTCCAGTAATTCCATAAATATTTCATATTCCATGTTCATAGGTAATTATTTCTTCAGATTTGGATGGTTGGATGTATGGTTTTAATTGGCAAAAATAAAATTACATCATTCAAACAGAATGTTGTCTAGTGTTAAGGAACGTTAAGAAAGGTTTGAATGGGTGCAGGGGATCAGTGACTGCTGCAGGTTTTTAGAGCTGGAGGTAAAATGACGTGAAAATCAGTTCAGATGAGGACAGCACAGATACACAGAGCCGGTGCTGAGGAGGAATATCTTACCAGGGCTCACTCTGCCAAAATGTTAATCCAACAGATGCTGGAGAAATGTGAGCCCTTTCCTTTCATTTGTCCAGTCTTTGCTCTGAGTAATGTCAGGTAATTAGCTACTGCAGGAAGGTTAAAATGAATACAAGAACACAGTGTATAGTAAATGTATTCTTTTTGCAACATTGGCAAATGCAATATCACAAGAAATGAAATGTACTGCAATGAATGGCATGGCCTTCTATAAGAAATTCATTCAAAGACTTAGTCCTAATTCAGTCCTCAATTTACCATGGTTTGGTGCTGGTTTGGTGCTATAATTTACATTTTGATTTACAACAAATGTCAGCTTCAGAGAGCCTTCTATGGATATTCTATACTTTGTTCCAATATTAAATCACCAGTCATATCGATATTGCAAAATTATACATAGTTATGGTATATTGCATGTTTTTCAAAATTCATGAAGCCCTCATATTAACATACATTACTATCCTCAGCTTTGTGTTCTGATGCCAGCCTTTCCTCTCACATTGACACTTTTGGATGAGGACAGGATGTAGCTCGATGCTATAAGCAGCTTGCAGTCTTTTACTGCCTGATCATAATTGCTTGAGAGGCCAGTACCACTTAAAGGCCAGAACTCTTATCACTTGCCCAGCTGTTTATGAGCCAAGCCTTGTGTGTTTACTTCAAGTGTTTCCAAGATAAGTCACTTTAAAAGCACTCAGCAGATAAAAAATATTCTTTATAGTCCTCTTGCTTAATAGATTCAGGACCAGAGACACTTAACTTATACTTACACATAGGGTACTAAATAATATTATATCAGATGTATATAGCGCTCCTCTCAGCACTGAACACATATGAGAGCATAATTGATTCACTTCAGTTACACACTGGTGGTGGTAAGTTACCACTGTAGCCACAGCTGGCCTGGGGCAGACTAACAGAGTTTTGGCAGCCATACCACTGTAGAAAATGGGCAATAAATGTAGTGGCAGTTGTCGAGGTAGTTGTATATCTTACTAGCATTGCACAGTAATAATATTTGATTGTGTTTGATTTTCAACTATGAACTACTTGTTAATTGTCCCTCTGCATGTTTCAACAGGTGGCGTCCTTGGGCGTGACCACCTTCACACTATGTGCCCTCTGCATTGATCGTTTTCGAGCTGCAACTAACGTTCAGATGTACTACGAGATGATTGAGAACTGCACCTCCACCACAGCAAAGTTGGCAGTAATCTGGATTGGCGCTCTCCTTTTGGCACTGCCCGAGCTGCTCATCCGACAGCTGGTAGTAGAAGACACTGGCATCCCGGACGAGCCCCCGGTGGAGCGCTGCATTATCCGGATATCCACCTCACTCCCCGACATGCTCTACGTTTTAGGGTTGACCTATGAAGGGGCACGGCTTTGGTGGTGTTTTGGCTGCTACTTCTGCCTCCCAACATTGTTCACTATTGGATGCTCATTGGTGACGGCGCGCAAGATACGGCGAGCAGAGCAGGCAAGCATCCGCAGCAACAAGAAGCAGATTCGATTGGAGAGTCAGATGAACTGCACTGTTGTGGCTCTGGCTATTGTCTACGGTGCCTGTGTGGTGCCAGAGAACATCTGTAACATAGTGTCTGCGTACATGGCAGCTGGGGTCCCGGAGCACACCATGTCAGTGCTGCACCTTCTGTCCCAACTGTTGCTTTTTTGCCGGGCTGCAGTGACCCCCGCCCTCCTACTGCTCCTCTGTAGGCCTCTGGGCAGGGCTTTTCTGGACTGCTGCTGTTGCTGCTGTTGTTGTAACCACATCCCATCCTCAGCTACAGGCAGTGATGACAACGAACACGAGTGTACCACTGAACTGGAGCTGTCCCCTTTCAGCACCATCCGCAGGGAGCTGAGCAACTACACCCCTGCAGGCTCCAACTGCTGAATGAGGCCCGTGTCCTGCGGAGATTAGCTACCCCTCAAAGACTACTATTAAATCCCCACTATGGTTAAAGTTAAGGGCAGGGGTTAGCGCTCCGTGGATAAATTGAATGGTGCTAGCTTACTTCAACAAGGCAGCACATCTCAGCAAAACACACTCACATTGGACGTGCTAAATGCAGACTGGACTATGACACATTTGCCTTACCTCGTCTGGTCAAATGATGTATAATGAGCAATGAGTAACCACATTCACTCAGCACTTGTTTATTTGCTATCACCGTACATTTACAGAGACTCTAAAACCCTTAAACACAGGGACAAGACAAATGAGTTTGTGCTTATACTTGGGTGCTCTTCAAACATGCTCAGTACAATTTATCTTCAAAAAGTTCTGCTCACCACTCAGTAACAAACACATGGACACATGGACTTAGGCAAAGGACATTATTTTCAGGTTGTTCTCCCAAAGGCAAACATTAAACATGATAGAATCTGTTTGTACTGTGCAATGTACATACAGTGTCAGTATGTTGTGTTAAAATGGACTATTTGTGGCAGTGTGACTGATACTATTGTGGCCAGTAAAGTAATATTTATGTACTGTATAATTTAAATGGTACTAATTAATGCCAATCAGCTTCTAAGTGTCACATGTTGAAGCCACCTTGTAAAATATTGCTAACACAGACTATACCGTGTAGGTGGACACTGCCTATACAACAGAAAACTCAGTTTACAGCTATAACAGCTTCTATAACAGTGCACACACGCTGAGCCTTTGTGACTGGGGACCTAGGGTTTAGATACTTAAACAAGTGCTATATCTCAGTAAAAGTCCCATGTTTGCAAGAGCAGACTGAAGAAAAAAACCACAGCAAGTAAGTGTCATAGTAACTCTCTTCTGGGCTGGTCTCAGGACAACTCAATGGACTTAACTAGATTTAAACCATGGAATAGATTGATTTGAATTCAATTAGGTTGAAAAGGATTCAAGTAAATTACATTGATTTAACTGAATGGAGAGTAATAGCATAGAATATACTTGGAGATGAAAATAAATCTGTGCATTACTACACAATATATCATGTTACAGGTAGTTACACTATGGGCTGTATATAGTGTACAGTTACTCTGGTGCTCTCATCACTGTAAACAGCATATCCATTGGTTTCAGAAAGAAAATGCAAGGAATTGAACGGTTTATGGTGCTATTGGTCAAGAAGACTGATCTCAGTTATTTTTAAAAGGCACCACTAGAGAATTTTGCGGTATATGGAGAAAAATCAATGCTGGCTCAGTTACAAAAAAACTACTCAAATTCATTTTCATGACAGTTCTTGTATCTGTTTCAATTTTTCTTTAGTCAATGGTAGTACTTTTACAGTTAAGTAATTATTCAGGCTTGTGTCTGTGGTTCAATGGCAGACACAGAAAGGCATTAGGTAATTACTATATGAACCCAAAATATTGTTTATATTATTTTTTACAGTCTTTCGCTCTGTCACCTTGAACCAATGGTGCCAGATCTGTTCATTCACTTTTATTTTCAGGTGAGAACCAAAGAGATGTTCTTCACAGTCTATAAATGTCACTGTACAGTCAATCTGTTGTCAATAATTTTCAATGGAACTGATTTCTACCACTTCAGTAAGCAAGTATTGTTTTTTCACAATGGCAGAACCAGAACTAGTCACACCTGGGTCAGAGCAAGGTTTAAACAACAACATTTTGGGTCCATTCTTCAATACTGTATATGAGGCAGAGATAATGAATGTTTGGCTGGACTAAACACAAAACTCATCATTTCAGATATATTGGATATGCATTGTCTTTTTACTATTCTATTTTGACTGATGCAGTAATGGGCTTAAACCTGACCCTGACCCAGGTCTATTAGATGCTATACTGTACATAGCAAAAAAAAAAAAATCAAATAAAAAATCAAATAAAAAAATTCTCCATGCAATTCTGCACTGCCAAACACCTTCTCTGTCTGTTTCTGGTGCTCTTGTGGTTAGTTGCACAGTATCATTGGTTTGTCTCTTCTGAAGTTTGATGGTCAGTAGCTTACTCCTGGCTCTACAAGAACAGGAAAATAAAACATGCAGGAACTCACAGTAAGTAATGCCAGTCTTAATGCATACCCTGCCCATATAAACAGGCTGCACAATGTTGCAAATGTATGGTTTTTGCAATGTCAGCCATAATGAATACTATTATTTAGTCCTGGTGTGGTCTTGGTTTAGTCCTATTTAGTTCTGTTTTAGTCTTTGATCATTTTGAATTTTGATTAGTAAATGGTTAATTACATGCTAAATGTAGTTTAACTCTCTATGTCAAAATCCAATCCAATTATCGACCAGTCATATCCACAAAATCTGCATGTTTTTTTTTCTAATATTGTTCAGCCCAGGTTCTAACTTTATAGCCAGAACCGGGATAGTGAGTTTTTTATTCATCTTTAGCTCAAGGCAGCAGCTCCTTTGTCTCTAACGACCTCTGGTTTATGAGCGGGGAGGGACTGGAGTGCTGTTGTTGTGGATGGTGCTACCTGCTGTTCCTCACCTTAATAGTGGTAGCATGGAGCAGGCAGTGTGACAATTCGTTTTATTGCCAGAGAACTGTGGCCAATGTGTAAACCTCTCTGGAGCTAATTTATATGCCAGTACACAAACCTACCACTACTTTCAAGGTTTTTTATTGTATTCTGCTCAGATATATACTGATCAGGCATAGCATTATGACCAAATATTCAACAAACTGTGATACAATGTGTATTCTGACATCTCTCTATCAGAACCAGCATGAACCTCTTTGAGCAATTTGAGCTGAAACTGGTCTGTTGGATTTGACCAAATGGGCCACTCTTATCCCCCCACATGCTTCACCTGTCCCCGGCTCGCTATGCTGTTCTTTTATCGACCACCTTTGGTAGATACTGACCACAAGAGCTGCAGTTTTGGAGCTGCTGTGATCCAATCATTTAGCCATCACCATTTGGAGCTTGTCAAACCAGCTCAAAACCTTCCCTTTATGCTTTTAACACATCAGATCTGAAGACAAAACGTTCACTGCTGCCTAAGAAATCCTGCTCACTGTTCCATAAAGATGAGATAATACGTTATTCAATTCACATGTCAGTGTTCATAATGTTAAGCCTGATCAGTGTATAAAGCCTGTTTTTGATGGACCAATAGTAACATACTGACCTCAGAAACTGTTTTCTCCACACTTCTCCTACTATAACTCATTATAAATGGCTCAGTGTGTTAGTTAACTATTGATTAAGTGAGTCTTGTAAATCAGTCTGTGAGACGTACTCTTCTGAACTTTATGTGGATATCCTCATCATTCGGAGCCAAATGTACTGTATGTATTTGATACCCAAACAATGTATAAGCACATGACCACTGTTGTCTCCAAGTCTGGTTTCTAAATAGCTTTTTTATATAGCCAAAACTCTGTCCTTTTGTTTATCGAAGAAGTTTATCTTGAAAACTGTATATTAAAACCCTAAATGTACAATCACTTATGGGTTGTGTTTATTCTGTGCTATTTAAAGCCCACATCTACACTCAAACGCCTTCATCTTAATCTTTGATCTTTCACTTCACTCACACATTTTACCGGCTAAAGAACTCCGTCTGTTCACAGCAACACAAATAATCCAGCCTTCGACCAGAGAGATGTTGCTATGGATACTGCAAAGGAGTCTTTCTGCAACTTAATTTTAGTCTGTGTGGTCAGAAGACTTAGATACGCCATAGCAGTGAAGAGATAGACTTGTGTTCCATTATCGACTGATAAACTGTATATGTTATTAGCTGATTAGCATACAGCCCATGACAATATTGAGGCACAATAAAACAAAAACATGTATATATTAATATTATTAGTATTGAAGCATAGTCCCATATTAGAATTACCATAGAAGAAGATGCTTGTTGGAAATCATGAATGGAAAGTCATTCCCAAATTGTGGGTCAGTATCTAAAAGTGTGTGTAAAATATAGTTTAAATGTTTTGCTTACTTGAGGCCTAAAACCGTGTTAAATTATGAAATAGTGAACCAGATTTGAACTTACATGGGCAGTTGTAAAACAATTCATTCATTCATTAAACACAGCACATCTAGAAGTAATCATATTATGCTATGAGAGAATTAGACTTTTATTTAATCGTTTACAATTTTGATTCTGAACATGTCTCTCCATAACACTATTCTATTACGTTAGTGTCCTGTGTAGTTTATAAGATCTCTTCCTTCGAGGGAATAAGATTAACCATTTGTCTGGTCCTGTTTCCTCCCACTACATCTGTGCTACATCAAAACTGTCTTCATTCCTCTTTTTTCTCATAATAGTGGGTCCTTTAAAATATTCATGACTGATGTATCACTGCTCTGTTCTGTGCACACGTCCCACACACACCATGCTCTGAGCTGCTCTCTTTGTCTTTTGTATCTAAAGTGTTACACAATGCTGACGACAGTGAACCCCATGTACTAGTTTTATGAACGTGTTAATTCCCTAAGATTACAGATTTCTAAAATTAATGTAATCCCATTGCATTTATTCTGTTACATTTACTCAAGAAGCCTACAGATTCATTTGCACTTCAAAAACTTAATATGTTACTTTGTAAATATGCAATTTAATCCTTCATTATTTAGTCATGTTATGAATATTTGAGTCTATCAGGCCAAAAAAAAGTTTGAAAGCATTTTTGTCAGTAATAAAAAGAGAAAAGCCATCTGGTTAATTTGGTGTTTGGGTGTATACATTATGCTATATAAATGATCATTATCCATCAATTTTCTTCCACTTGTCCGAAACCGGGTCGTGGAGGCAGTAGTCTAAGCAGGGAACCTTCGACCACCGCCCAATCCACATTGCACCAGCCCTTTATGGTACCTCCCGCGGGTGGTGGGTCCACGGGAGGGCCTGACAGCGTGTGCACGGGCGGGGACTCGAAACACCGACCCTCCGGTTGAAGGGCGAGCATCTACCCACTGCACCACCGGCGCGACCATGATCATATGATCTAATAAAATATATATATAACCTAACCTACAACATGTTTATCAAACTACATTGTATATTTTCTCCTACATATGCAAACAAACCTCTGTTGGCTATAGGCTATATTATAAATGGGGGAGATTATGTCAGCCCCTCCTGTTTATAACCTAATGGTCCTTTATTATTTGCCTTATCCTTCCTTTGGCTGCTCTGGTTTCAGCTTCTGTTTATGTCATACAGTAACAGATAGTCTCTCTAAAGGAAGACACCTTACAGAATAAATGCATGCTGTCACCTGCGTGTCACCATGGAAACCCTATACCTTGTTGTTATTCGTGGTTTTCTTGGCAGCTCATGACAGTTCCTCTTGTTTTTTGACACTGAAAACACTCCAGTCCATCAAGCACTGCATGTAGCCTGTCTATTTTAAACTGTGGGAGCTGTAACTATCTTTTGCCATAGTATTGTGTAACTTTGCATAATTGTGTTGTGTCCCAGAAAATAGTCATTCAGAACAAAAAATGGGTTCATTAACAGAGCATAACTTCACAACATTTGATTATAAAGTGACTTTTAAGTATTCGGAAGTTCAACTGAGAAAATAATCACTTTGAAGATGGTCTAATTATAACCACAACAAAAATCAGGAAATTCACTATCATTTGCAGTGTCAATCTGAAATATGGACCTGCATAGACTTTTTATAGTGTTAGCAGTGATTGTTGTAAGACAGTCAGAGTCAGACAAAACATAAATGAATGTATTGTTGTGGAATTTAAACCATCCAATCCGTCATAATCAGACGTTTTATAATTGGCCTGTTTCATCATAGCATCAGAGACAGAAGGTGTAAGGATATGACAAGAGCTTCACAAATGCGTTTAGATCTTTAAATAAGCCCTAGATGTGAATCGTGCTGCTTTTAAAGAAGGAAGATAAACCTTAAAGAGTCACATTACTAACACAAGATTTGTACTTGTATATGAGTATACAGTATAATTGGAGGTGACCTGACCAAGAGACATGCATCTACACTGAGCTTTATCAGTAGAGCGAAGGCAACAGGTTAGTTTTAACATGTTAAAGGCTGGAATAGAAGTAAACAACCTCAAATAAAATAAAAAGTTAGGCCCATTCAAAGTCACATGTTAATTTAATATATAAATATATCAGTCTCTTCAATGTCAAATGTTTCTTGTGTTTTGAGAAACACAGAAGACTTCTCCATGGTCTGTGTCTTATCTTGTCTCTTGTGACTGTTCAGCCTCAGCATCAATGTGAGTCAGAAAGAACAAAAAGCCCACCTCCTCACTGTCGTCTGGGGAGGGCCTGCAAGCTCTCTGACATCTGCTCTGTGCTACAACATGACAGCTAATTTCGTTACAAAAAATAAGCAGAGATGGGTGGCATAGACAAATGTGCACTCTAGTAAACCCATTGTACTTCAAAATAAGATTCCTTATACAAAACATATGCTTCTCACCACAGTCTCCCCATAGATATGCATTTCTCCGTTTATGCTTTACAGACATTGGGGGAAAAACACATGGGTGACTTAATGATAATTTCATTTTTATTGCTTATTTTGGGCTTTAGCTATATTTAAATCATAAAAGGTTTTATTAATGAGTTTCAAATTCCCCAACATTGTTACAGTTGTGAAATATTCACCTTTTGGTTCACTGGTTATATATGAGCCATTCATACGAGCTGTTCTTTTACAACAATAAAATTATATTTAGACAGAGTTGAGAACTGACATTTACATCCATTATTGGCAATTATGGACGTCTTAGTCTTGTTGCCATAGTGACACGAACAGAACAAAAAAAGTTAGATATGTACATTGAGGGTCATTTTTAATAAAATTTGATCCCAGATGACAGCCAGTCCAAGCCAGGTCACTTTTTGACCCCTAACTGGTCCAAACTGGAATTTATCCCCTGATATTTACATCTGGGTTCATTTTGGGCTGTTTTAGGCCATTATTGGAAGTTTTGAGCATTTTCAAATTTTCTGAATGTCACTTTTTGACCCAAAACCGGTAAATTATCCTCAAATATATAGCGTACATCTGGGGTCATTTTTGGGAGGTTTGGAGCATTTTTTCTTTTATTTTAGGCCAAATTTGATACAGGATAACAGATTTTTTTTTTAATAACATTTTCTGGATGGCAGTTTTTGACCCCTAACTGGTCAAAAATAGGAAATCATCACTGTACATCCTTGGTCATTTTGTGCTGTTTTATCCCCAGCTTTGTTTGTGTCTACATACCTGTGAGTAAGCCTTTTCTGACATGAATGTCATCAAATCAAAATTCAGAACAAGACAAACAGATTCATTAATTAAATTAAACAATTCATGACTTAATAAGAGTGAACCTAAGTGGCTAAACTGGCTAAACAGTTCTCTTGTTGACTTAATGCAGTGCCTGCTATTTCACTGAATGCATTTCATATATGTGGACAGAATAAGAAATATTACAAATGAATAGATGTTTTCTTCACTTTGAACTGCATATTTTTTGTTCATAATTTTATTTTAGCAGTGTGGCATATAGCTCTCTAGACAGTAATTCATTCTTTTACAATGCGGGTAAGCTTCATGGCTCTCAGATTAAAAAAGGTCGGAGACCCCTGGAGATGTCGGGGGAAAATTATCTTTGAAACTAATTACTAAAACCTTATATGATTAAAATAGTTAAAGATGAATAAATCATTGCCTATACTTCTCACCAGAAATGTTAGCAAATGTGATGGGTTTTTTTGCATTTCATCTCCAAATCTCTTTGTAAGTTGCACATATGCACGTAGCCCCAAAATGTAAAACTGTTATGTTTTTTTTACATGAATAGTTACAATATTATGGCAAACAAAAAAACTCTTCTGTCTTCTGTCTGAGCATCTGCTTCGAACTCCCTTCCTTTACGGAGTTCATTTTTCACCATGCCTCATTACACCTTCCACACACCCGAACACACACTAGACAAGACATACAGACACTTTCACACACTTTTCCCTGTATTTCAGCATTATGCAGCCACCGTTTTCTCAAAACTCCCGCTAAAGATTTTGTTTAACCAAACTCTTACTGTGTGCACATTCATTACAACCTGGAAGTTTGAGCCAGCCGTTCCATCTGGGCTAAGGTTTTTTTTCTGGAATCTTTTTATGAATGGTTGCTAGGAAACCGGGGAGTTGAGTTACCATTTTTGTCTTGCTCATATTTTTTTAGCCAGCTACGTTGCAATGAAAAACATCTAATATAAGACAACAGCTATAGAAGATACAAAGATCAGGCATAACATTATGACCACTCACAGGTGAAGTGAATGACAGATTATTTCTTACATCTTGGCACCTGGGATATCAGGCAACAAGTACATTTTGTCCTCAATGTTGATGTGTTAGAAGCAGAAAGAAGCAGGCATTTGTAAGGATTTAAGTTTGACTAGGGCCAAACTGTGATCATGGACAACTAGGGAGCATCTCCGAAATTGGTATCTATCAAAAGTGGTCAAAGAAAACAATAGTGGTTAACAGGTGACCAATGTGGGAAGCAATGGCTGGCCAAAAAGGGTAATATATATCCCACACTATAGTGGTTCAAATTGCTCGTTCTGATGGTCAAAATACAGTGTTGGGTTTGCTAAAGCCATACAATATTAAACATGGTGGTTATTATGTTACGGCTAGTCAGTGTATTTTGCCAGAGTTTGATATTGAGAGTTTCAATACTAGACTATTTACTCGATATGACTTTTTATTTTGAAGATTGAGTTTTTTTGGAAAGCCCTATTGGCATTTTCCACCGGGATATGCTTGGTAGTGTGTCTCTATCCATTTATTCTGCCCTCTCATACATTTTAATAGCAGCAGTTTGATCCGACTGGTCCAAAAAACATTCAGATGCATCCACGGATGTTGAATAAATGCATAATTTAGAAACACCAGTCAACTACTGTTCAGCGTAGTGGAAATGACAAGATAAATATTTGGGGTTTAAAGGGGGCTGGAAGGATGTGGTTCAGATGAGATGCTGCGGAGTCGTGTGTGGTGAGTGGTCCCTTATTTAGAAAGCAGGGCTGTTATACAAGATTTGTGACTAGGGGTTTAAATGAAACATGCAACCCAGTGGTAGATACAACGGGAATAGGACATATACATGAAGTTGAAGCATTGATATGTCAGACTGTATTAATATGTGTTTTGGTAATGGTTTATTGGAATATTTGCACGTCCCATCGGAAAAAAGTCACACTCCATGTAATCACTATATATCGCTTTTGATTCTCTGTCTAACTCTTACTGTCCAAAGTCATGTGATGTTTACATACTGCAGTGCCTGATGATTAGACATTCAGGACTATTAAAACCTGACCTCAACTTTAAGAACACACAGTGGAGTATTATTGATAGCCCATACATTGAGGATATATAAATGTGTTTTTTTACATCAAGGCCTGTACATATAATGTGACTGTTGATAAAGAAATAAAGACATCTGTTAATAGTCTAAATGACTATAGACCTATAGCTCTTACTCCAGTAGTGATGAAGCGTTTTGAAAAGCTAGTAGCACAACACATCAAAGACTGTCTCCCTCCAGGATTTGACCCTTGATGTCTGTCACCTGGAAAAAGCAGAGAACATATGGTTTTCCCCGCCTCTACCTGTGCCTGGATACTGGATTTTCACAGTGAGGATTGGTCCTCATTGCTCCTCCACACTCACCCTCAGCACTGGCTCCCCACAGGGCTGTGTGTTGAGTCCACTTCTCTACTCCATGTATACCCATGACTGCATTCCCATCCACTCCTCCAACCTCATCGGAATTGTCAACGACCACTGTATTAAGCCTGATACGTGATGAATCAGTATACAGGGATGGGGTGCAGCAACTAACAAGAACTGTTCTGGAGCTGAACAATAGGAAAACTAAGGAGCTTCAGGAGAACAGAGCAGAACCAGCACCACTCTTCATCAATGGAAATAAGATAGAGCAGGTCTACACCTTTAAGTTCTTGGTGACAATCATCTCCAAAGATCTCTCCTGGACTGAAAACAATACAGCAAAGACTACAATTTTTACCACGCAAAAACAAAACCTTATGCAACATTCTACCAATCCACCATCGGTCTGGTTTGCTGGGATTTCTGCTGCTAACAAAAAAGCCCTGCAGAAAGTGATCAAATCAGCAGAAAAAAATTGTCTCTGGAAGAAACAGCATTTTTTTTTGTCCAGAATGTGCCTTGTTTCTGGCCCAAAGTAGCTTGGATAAGCACCAATCCCTAGTCCCTAGTGAACATATGTAGTAGAATAAGAATCGTATATTACCATAAAACCCTTTTTACATTCATCTTGATGCATGTCACATTTCAAACTATCAAAGAAAAAAAATAAATGCTGAGTGTGTCAGTAAAAAACGTGCATAATCAGCGAGAGTCAAAATATCATTCAAAAATATCTAAGTAGTTTTAAAAGTGTTGACAACGGGGATTCGGTGTTACAAATAAA
Source organism: Philypnodon macrostomus (assembly GCA_036025475.1). NCBI lineage: Eukaryota > Metazoa > Chordata > Actinopteri > Gobiiformes > Eleotridae > Philypnodon > Philypnodon macrostomus. The sequence continues at coordinate 13,734 of JAVQKC010039928.1, forward strand.
GGGCTTGGGGGAAGTAATTAGCATGTGAGTATTTATATGCATAACCACTCAGTTAACCTCTGACGTTTACCAAGCTCATAACAGGGTTGTTCTAAAACTCTGTCTCTGGCTTAGCTAGAGTCAAATGGCCATAATAACACACATAACACCCAACAATAACAGAAAACTCTCCTAGACAGCGATGTTTAGCCCAGGTAGATTTTAAATTCTTATTGCATCGTTGTACTTCAGCCTGAAGTGAACTTTGAGTTGCATGTGCTCTGAATACCTGCAGATAAAAGCTGTATTCTGTTTGGATAACAGTTCAACTCTAGTCTGTCTAAAGTGAGAAGAATTTGTGGAATTCCTCACCTGTACATGAGCACTTTGAAGTTTTGAAAATTGAGTTTTTGGGCAGTAACCACTATCTTCTTTTCTTGTATTCTATTATTTCTGTGTCAGCGCTGGAAAGGGAAGTTTTAGAGCACAGAGCCGGGCTGAATCTCACTTTAGGTTTTAGGCTTTAGTGAACAGTACAGGGTTATCCGAGGTGCAGACGGTGCAGTCTCTGTTTTTCTCATTTGTTTAGCTCAGTAGAGCTGGTACAGAAATAAAATAACTTCTTGAGACACAGTAAAGACAGACTTATCCACAGCATGTGTATAAATAAACATGAGTCTTCAATAAAATACAGCAGATTTATGGTCTCAGTCTGACCCCCTCAGAGCCCATACAACAATAAATGTTGCACACTTGTTACATATTAATTTCTAATATAGTTTGAATTTTGTCAATCGCTAAAGTTACTTTGACACAGGATACTGACTGCAGTTCCTCTAATGACCACGTGAGGCAGAACCCCAAATATATGTACAATCTTCACATAGGCCCTTTAAATTCACAGTGGGGGAAAAGCTAAAATGATAAATAATTTCATTGAAATATAATATGGCACTTTAGTATGTATAAATTGTAAATGTATAAAAGTTAAATATTATGAGATTGCACATAAATAATCAAATATATACAGTTGCATGTACTTGTCTTGTTCACATCATGGTAAGATAATGTCAAAATCAGCAGCCACTCTAATCAAAGTAATCATCCATTAACTGCAGGAAATCTTTAATTTATTCCTAAAGGTCAATATCGACAAACAATAAAAGTGCTTTTAACAGATCTCTGAAAGGCCACCAGTAAAATACCAAACACAAGTGAGTCCAAATGTGGTTTTCCAGTGAGGGATATAGTCTCCATCTCTGAAAAAGAATAACGTCCACCATTTTCTCATAAAACCAAAGTAGTTCTCTGTGGAAATATGCCCATAATAAGTGTAAACCCCAATATCCACTCCATTTCTCTGCGTGCATCTGATGAAAATTGTTCTTGTGCGGCCCAGTCCCTTCACACACATACACACACACACACACCCACACACACCCACACACACACACACACACACACACACGCACACACACACACACACGCACACACACATACACACACAAATACAAGTCTTTGTCTATAGAAGCAGTGTCTGACTCTCACTGGCTGTTCTTCATGTTTATGTATTGGGGTGAACTAGTGGGTCGAAACCTCATCTCCTGCCTGTTTCCAGAGTTGTGAGTGTGCACGTGTCACTAGGATGTAAGCTAACGCGGGTAAGAGGAGGGCACTCAGAACACCATGTCCCTCTCATTGTCCCTTTGTTCGGATAAACACTGGGTTCTCTCATAGTCAAGTGGATCTGAGGTCTGAAATGGGCTGCAGGAATCACGACGTTAGAAAAACATACAGTTATTACCTACTATATTACTGTGATATATGACGGGAATTGGAATTCAACCAAATGTAATGTAAATGGGACTATATGCAAAAATGAAAAACGGCACATCAACTAAACTCCCAAAGCTAAATCAGGATCAAACTAAGATCAGATCAGAGTTTTTAATACTACATATACAACAACACTCTCAATAGCTCACCTCTAAAGCATTAATGAATACGTAATTACCAATAATTTAACAGGATACGCAGTAACAGCACATTTGGATTTGTGCAGCTGGAGAGAAGCATTTAGTTGACCTCTGCTTATGTTGATGCTAGTTTGTCCTTGTTAGTCTGGTTATTTTGTCTGTATGTTTGCATGGATAGTTGGAGAGGTCCTTGTAGCAACAGAAAGTAGATTAGACATATCCCATCATGCACTAACCCAGAGGACCACTCTTTATGAAAAAGTATAATCATTCATTTATGCTATTTTTTTAGACTAACCTTGTTTCTATGGATACAGAAAGATACATGTTAATTTATTGTATTCAAAGGCCATTCACTATAAAGCTTGATAGTATGTAATGCAGTGGATAAGCATTCACCCTGCAACCGTAAACTGTCGTTGTGTCCCTGGGCAAGACACTTAACCCACATTGCCTATGAATGAATGTGGTTGCGTGATTGGTGGTGGTTGGAGGGGCCGTAGGCGCAGACTGGCAGCCACGCCTCTGTCAGTGTGCCCCAGGGCAGCTGTGGCGAAACAAGTAGCTTACCACCACCGGGTGTAGACTGTGGAGTGAATGAATAATGCAATTGTAAAGCGTCTTTGAGTCTTGATAAAAGCGCTATATAAAATCGATGCATTATTATTATTATTATTATTATTATTATTGCTAACACAGACAGTATTGTATTTCTTTAATTATGAAATAAAAAAGCAGTATCACATACAAAGTAATACATAAATGCATTTCAAATCCTTGGTAAAAGGAGTGGACTCTTGTGGCTCCTGTTTGTTTGTCATTCATTTCTAGGTCACTGGGAGAGCTTAATGCTTGGCTGAGCTTGAGACGTGTTCAATGAAGGATTTTCATGTGAACCTTTCCGTGTGTGCACAAGTGTGTGTCCACTCAAGCAAAAGAGCATCACCTCAAAGCCCCAAAGCAACACAAATACGCACTTAATTTGGCCTTAAATGAGAAAGACACTTTACAGAAATTAAACTTCTTTAGCTGCAATTTCCCTATCACAGAGCCTTGACTTGATACTTGACTTGATACTACTATTGATGAGGATCTATTTTTCTTGTGCTCCAGGGCTGAATGATCGGCACAGGGGCAGTCTGTTAGTGAAAACGCATGGGAAAATAGCTTTGGTCAAATAAAAATCACAAAGATCTACTCACATTTCATGGTACTGCAGTTCATCAGGCTTTTTATTAGTGATGATTGATTATTTCTGACATCCAGCAAGTAAGTTAGGCTAATATACTTCACAAAGGTCTCAGGCAGCACTCAAGAGATGTCATGTATTCACTGAAGGGAGTAGAGGCAGAACTAGATGAATTCTGTTGCACTCTCAAAGCACCGCTTTGAATAGTCTAGACACAATTAATTAATAATTCACTACACGGTCATTTGTGGTGGTTACCGCTGTAGCCATAGCTGCACTGGGGCAGGACAGGCAGAAACATGCCAGTCATACTGTGCCTACAACCTCTCCAAACACCACCAAATGCTCCGATAAAGTGAACCTTTCTTTAACAAGAGGCCACAACTAACTGCCTTCACCACACAACACGCAGGTGGCTTCATAATCCACAAAAAAGGACATTTTTGCCCAATAGAGACTGCACAAACATGAACAGTATATTCTTGTTCGGCTAATTGAAGTATTCTGTGCCCCAGACTAAAAGTAATTGTCTAAAAAACTCGTTCCTTTAGAGGATTACTGTTTGCATGTTTTGCTGACAATTGAGCAAAAGTGAGTCTTTGTGGTTTTGCTCCAATTAGGGCGTCCGAGACAAGATTAAGAGATCAGAGCAGAAGCTCCCTCAGTATCAGCAGGTTTAAGTCAGAGCTCTCAGGACTGTGGAGAAGCTCTTAATGCCATATATCTGTCAATCTTTAAGTGAACACAATTGTTACAAACAGGATTGTAAGAGTCAAGCAGTCAATATGAAAATAATTTAAGTTATATTAGACAAAAATGATGTATTATCTAAACAGGCCCACATGGATTGTGTGTTCATTTAAGAACATATTGAATCATCCAGTTATTTCAAGTCACTTTTTCAATCAAAAAGGTTCAGTCAAGTTTTCATTAATGTCAATATAGAGACTTTTTAACATTGGGGGAGAAATTCTGGTTTATTATATTGTCAAACTTTTATTTTTGATGGTCTGTAGGCTTATTTGTCAACAAGTACCATATTTTCTTCATTATAAGGCGCACTTAAAAGCCTTTAATTTTCTCAAGAACCAACAGTGCGCCTTATAATCCGGAGCACCTTATATATGGATTAATTCTGGTTGTGCTTACTAACCTCCAAGTGATTTTGTGTCACACGGCGCTCAAGGCGCTCCGTCAAAATGTTTTGGTACGACTTCGGTAAACTACAACACTCCGGGAATCAGGAGCGTCGCGGAGTAATACATACCGGTACTATGCTTCACCGGAATATTAGTAGTGTATTATTATTAGTGTTTATATATGACCCAAAAAAATGCCATATAATTTTGACGTGTTACAAATGAACGAGGTTGAAAGTCATTGTGAATACGCCCAATAACGTTAGAGTTATTGTGAACGCATTTAATAAAGTTTGACTGACTGACTTGTCTGACTGTTTTGTTTCGCTTAATGCGCCATAAGAAAAATATTACAGGTCTTTCCATGGCTCTCAAATAATTTAAGATTCCACATTCACTCTTGTCTCAGTCACTGCCTTTTGGTCCTAAAGTGGCTGCTCTGGGGAAATCTCTGAATCCATTGACAATGCTGCTTTAACATGTGCAGTGATGAACTGAACAACCAAGTACCGCCCGAGTGGTGCCAACTCTTCATTAAAAAGGCCTTGTCTACACTGTCAGTGGGAGTTCATTCACAACATTTGACTGAGACACTGGATGACATGACAGATTATTTGTCGTTATGCAAACACAATGAGCATATGAGCGTATAAAAATACACCTAATACTGGCAGGTACACAAGCTATATACATGTGCAAACGCTTTGTGAATGCTTTTAAAACCAGTATCTTACCATTGTAACATAACTCCATTTCCTTAGTAATGCTGTGTTCCAGTTGTTCCCGGAGCTCGGAAGTCGGAGTGACAGAATCTCCGAGTTGAATCGTTCCAGGTGTTAACTCGGAAATAAACAAATCTGTAACGTTATCAGCTTCATTTAGCAGTTAGCAGGATTAGCAATAACAGACATTTTTGCATATTTTGTAACTGCAGATGCTAACATACACCACAGCAACATACGAGGTTGTCTCATATTAAATTAAGAGTTCATTGAATATTATACGAGTTATATTTTTACTTTTCTTGTTAAATATAGGGCGCTGCCATGTTGGATTTTTCCGAGTACAGGAATTCCTACATCAAGGGCCGTTCCAGTTGATTTTACAACATGGAACACACCATCATTGACTTTACAGGATGTCCTCAAACTTGCCTCTAACATTTTCACAGTACTGCAGTTGCTTCCTCAATCTGCACTGCACAAATACAGAAGGCTATACGTCTCACAAGACACAGTTACAAACAGTGTCAAAGCACTGATCTAAAGTTAATTACTTTGAGCTTCAATGTACGGCACGGTGGCACAGTGGTTAGCACTCTTGCCTCACAGCAAGAGGGTCCTGGGTTCGATTTCCCCTTCTGTGTGGAGTTTGCATGTTCTCCTTGTGCCTGCGTAGGTTTCCTCCGGACACTCCGGTTTCTCCTCCCACTAAAAACATGTACAATAGGTTCCCCGTTGGGGCCAGGACTCCCCTGAAAATGAGATTCTGAATCTCAGTGTGATATTTCTGGTTAAATAAAGGTCAAATAAGAAAAAAAAAAACTAAAAACTGTTCACTCAGACAAATGACAGGAAGCTGCAGAGAGAATACAATTGCCAGCGTATAATGATAAAACATATGTGTAGAGAAAATTGCATAATTAGTTTTACATGGACTTCATATAGAAATGTTTAGGGAGTTTATTTAATTGCACAATAAAGTCAATAAAGTATGTGTGCTATAAATGATATACAACACATACTTTCTCACGCCTGAACCCAAATCCCTTTGTTCCACAAGAAAAAAATATTTTATTTAAAAATTAAATCAAAAATTGATTATCGAATTGAATCTTGAACACTTACATAATTGCTGTCCATTGAGCTGCTCCCTTTCTTTTAGGTGTAACGAAAAAACATTCAGATGTGTGATTTTAAACATGTTTTATACCAGATGCCGTTCGGTATGCATTTACTTTCATTTATCTCTGCTTGGGACCAGACAAACTGAGGGTGGTGGCTGTGGTGGCCCCACTTTACTGATGGGAGCGCCATTGCTAACTGAACTTAGCTCTGCTTTTTTAAGTGGTCTTTTTCCTGTGTTTATTGTTCATCTTTTTGCATCCGTACAGCTTGTCCTGCATGTATGTAATAATTATCAGTCTCAGTGGAGCTTCAGTTTTAGCCTTTGCAAATAGCTCGTGGTCCCTGGTTCTCCCCCCGCTGGTGCAATAATGCAGTAAAGTCCCTTCATCATCTGGCGTCTCTCCGGGAGGACTGTGTCTTTCACAATCAAGCCTCACACCTCAAAAGAAGGGGCCCACTCTTCCCAGCTCACCAGTGCAAAGGTGTGCCACAGTGACCTGCCCTGCACAAGTCATTAGCATAAATTTGGTATTAAAATCAATTGCGCTTGTTAGCATTGTTAGCATGCTAGCTTGTAATTCACATGCAGATGTACACTTGACCTGAGTGAAAAATGACAGTCTTTATCCTTCAATGGCTGGTCTATAATTATTAGAACTGATTGAAAATGTAAAAGTGGAGCAGGGTTTACCTATATTATTAGCATTGATGTCTATGGTTTCATTTTCATCCTGTCTGTGAATTTAATAGCTTTTTCGACTCCTATTCTCCGGCTGTCTTCTTGTCCAGTGGCCTGTGATTAGCTGTCTATCACTCTTTGTCTATGTGCCCGTCTCTCCCAGTGCAAATCATTTTAAATACCTTGCATTGTCTATTCGTTTTATCCACATCGACCCATGACTCACCAGAATCTCACGTGGCTTGTTTTTTTTCTCCGTCACTCTTCAATTTGTATATGTGTGCGAGTAAGGAGGTGACAATGCATTGAGCCTTTCAGCGACTGTGCAGCCAATCAATAGGGGCTTATCAGGATGTGCTGCTGTGGCTGTCTGGACTCCACGCAGCAGGGGGTGGAGAGGGCCAGGCTTAACAAGTCTGTGTGTGTGCATGTGTGTGTGTGTGTGTTGTGTTCTTTGTCAGGCAGGAAAAGTGTAGAGAGCTTTGGTGTGCTCACATTTTTACAGGGGACATATGGGCATCATAACAAATATACCACATTTAATTGACATTGGATTTGACAACTGTGTCCTCATGAAGTCAGACCAATGTAATAACTGTTTCTGTGGGGCAGCTACTGAATGTGGTGTCAACTGTTATTTCTAATCACTCTCTTTTTTAAGACGGTAATAAAGGTGGATATTGACACTATATTCAATCTACCTGTGACTTGTGGTTCTGGCTGGTTTTGGCATTAGGCAAAAGTAGGCAGCTGCTTAGGGCCCCAGGTTTCCAGGGCCCCATAAATGAAACCTAAAATCAAAATCTCTTGGTAATTACTAAATTTAATCTTGTAAAATAGTATAATTTCCACTTATGGTTAAGCATTCGGATTGAAGACATTTTTAGGTAGGACTTAAAATGTGCATAAATAAAGAGGCCCCCCTGCCCTTGTTCGCCTTGAGCCCCCAAATCACTAAATCCACCACTGCATCTGGGTAACAAAACAGGTATAGCTGTTTCACTCAAATTATTAGTCACTATTTAAAATATAAAAAGAGCTACGCAATGAATGTTTAAGTAATATTGAATATTAGGCTTAGCAGTTTGATCTATTTTCATGTGCATATTCTGTGCCACAAAAACACATTTGTTGTTTTTTCCTGCAGTGGAAAACAGGCCACAATGGGATTTTCTTGTTGTCATTGAGAGAGAACCAATGCATGTATGATTGGGTGTAATTGTTCCACTTAGGCATCCAGCCAGCAGCCTAATTGTAAATCCAAACCGTACTGAGAGCATTAGGTTAGAGTCTACTCACAAAGCCTTAAATCCCTGCATTTGTTCTACTTTTTCCGTCCTCTCCAAAAAACGTCTCCTGCAACTTCCTGGTAACTATGGCAATCACCAAGGCAACGAGTTACCTTAGTGACTTTTATTTTTGGGGGAGTTAGTTGTTCCCTTTGTCTGGTCCGATTGCTCCTGCTTCCTGCTGTTCATTTCCTGAGGCAGATTGATGCAGGGCACCTCGGGGCAATTATAATCGTTGGCAATAACAGAGTGTGGGTTTCTGATTTACTGCTGTAATATGTTTTATTAAAAGTAATAATTTCAGAAAATTCACCTCTTGATGGGAATGTGATTTTGAGTAGATCGGCGGCTCAGTTTGAACACTTCGACCATGGGAGACTAATTGGTGTTTCAATTATGGAGCCACAGCTCCAGACGCTCCTCCTCTACCGATAATTAGAATCTCCAATGGAGTAATTATGACACAAGATAGATGTGTGCAAAGAGGAGGCACATGAAGAAGACCAGTGGATGGACAGAAAAGGGAGGGGACATAAAATGTATTCATGAGATAGAGGTGCTAGAAATTGAAGTATAGCTTGAAATCAATGCATAACTGCAAGAGTTGTATGTATATATTTTTTAAAAAGACTTATGTCTGTCTATTGTGTCTGCGATGAGATGTGTTTGGATTTGGGATCTTTGTGCAAGGAAAGGGTTAGTTTATTCATTCATTTTCTTCTTGCTCCATTACTGAAACCAATTCTAACAACTGCGCCTTAAAGTGTCCAGTCGTTCTCAAGGCTCACAGATAAATACTCACAATAGGGGCTATTTTCAGTCATCAATGCGTCAAATGAACAGTGAAAGGAAGCAAAATTAGCTGGAGAGGATGCACTGTAACTCAGGGAGGACAAGCTGAGTCCACTGAGGGAGATTGTGTCCTGACCACATTGAGGATTGAACCCACAGCCTCCATGACTTTATAAGCACACAGAGAAGACCAAAAAAGGAATGAAACTGAATAAACTGAATTCACTTAATGGTGCAAAAGTGTTGCTGCATGGTTGATGGATTTGGAGATGAGAAAGGATATTAAGAGCTTGACGTATGTGAGATAAAGATGTAGCAGATGAAAATATGGAGAGGGCAGTGCTGAAGGGGACACAGGAAGGGCATGATGAAGGGATCCCGAAGAACAGCAACAGGACACAAAGGAGAAAGATCACTACACTCTAATGATCCATCTGTGAGTGTGTAGGGGTGAGTTGCCATGGCGATAAGTGGGTCCCGTTAGGAGGGGGTCCATCAGCAGGTGTCTGTCTGCGGGCCCCCCACCGACCAACCCAAATCACTCAGTGTGTTATCTATCAATCATCGGACGTCATTAAAGTTACCTTCACCTTGCGGTAAACATGCACTTGAGGAGACAGCTCTGAGCTTTTGTGTGTGGCCTAGGATTGTGTTGTGTTGTTTTGTGTATGCATTTTCATAAAACAACAGTGGCCCCGTCCCCTAATCCTGCTGTCACTGCTGTAGAGGCAAGTGAAGTGGAACAGCAGAAGTAGCCTGAGACCCAGATTCTGTGTGTTTACTCTTCAGCCGACAACATGGAGCCGGTGGGATCTGCACAGGAGGTCATTTCAGACAGAACCAAGCGTCAAATCAAGCACTGAGACCGAGACATTGACGTTTACCCTGGCATTACATTCATAGCGTGGTGAAATGTGCAGAATATTGATGCTTTTTGACGTCAATTTGAAATGATTGAAAGAATATTTTGTAGGAAAAAAAATCACAAAATATACAGTATGTGGTAAAATCCATGGACAATATCGGATGGTGTTCACTTTTAACAACAGAGTTAAAGTTCATGTTAATTGCTGTATGGGCAATGGCAACAACACATCTACAGTCGACCAGTCCTGTACAAGGTGAGACAAAAAAATCAAACAGGAATATAAACAATAATATATAATATACAGTATAATCACAGGTATACAACTCATAAAACTGGTAAAATCATAATAAATACAGTCAGATAAATAATGTCAACATCTCAGATGGTCTTAAAAGCCAATGCGAACAGGTATGGGCCTTTGGTAAGAAATTATTAAATGCATTAACCAGCATTACCATTATGACAGGTAGAGTAAATTGCCTTTCATTATCTTGTTTCCATGGCACCTGGCAATTGGTGGCATTGTGTTGAGAGGATATTGTAATTATGAGAGTCATTTTGTCACAACTGTGGGCTGTGTCAGAGCAACTAAAGCTTTAGTGGGCTGTCCTGAGTATATCTGTGGCGCAATTGCAAAACAAGACATTATTACCTTTGTTGTATAATAGCATATTTGGCATGAGCATTTGACAAACTTTGGCATAATTAACATCACTAGTTCTCAAACTTTGGTATGGGTACTTGGGCTTTGAGCTAGATATGGGGTACACGGGTCACAGAAATGGCTGAACAGACCCAACACATAAACAGGTGTTTGTGGCCCATATGGCCCTGTGATTCTGTAACACATCATAAATATGCATGTTCAAGTGCCAGACATGTGAGTCCTTTGTGTGCAGACAAACACATGTTACATCTGTCTAAGGCATTGAATAACAGAAAAATCAATTACTGTTTTTGATGCCCAATTACAAGTATATGAGATATTAGCGGAAATGCGTATTGAACTGAAGCTTGAATCACATTTTTAATAAAACAGTAATTGCTTCCAACATTATTGTAAAGGTTGCTGAATTATTTGTTCTCATCGCAGAAAGTCGGATTAACACACAAGCAGCACTTTCATTTGAAGACTACACATCCAAGAGACGCAGTGGGTGGACTAGTTACTCAGCCTGAACTGCCCTTATCAGATGAGATCACAGCATTTGTTAAAGGGTGAGCTGAAATGTCTATGTTATTTCACAGTGAAAGATAGTGTTCATTAAAATCCTTTGCACTTTGTAGTAATAGCTCACACCATAAAGCTTGGGGCCTACTTTGATGGGATCTCTTTGAGTCTTTTTGGGGCCATGTTAAACGCATCAAGATTGAATAAGCATGACGCAGCAATGAGAATGTAATTTTTCTGTCTTCAAACCTTTAACATCTTTAGCTGCACCTCCTTATTGTGAATCAAACAGTGCATCATAATGGCCCATTTCCCATATATACACAGTATAGCCCCCTTTTCTTGATTCAGTCTAAAAATCATGACCTTAACGGTAAAGGTAATCGTAACAGCTGCTATACAAACACAGTGTAGTGTAGCTGTGCATGATGCAGACAAGAGGTCTGAGAATATGAATACTGTGAGAGTCCCAAACACTATCAGAGGACCCACAAGGTTGCATACACATCCAGTCTGTTGCGTGTAGGAGGACACTCATGGACTCACGCAGTACCCATGCTTTGGATTCACTCATCTGGAACCACTCTTCCATTCGGAGATCAGAACACTAAGATTTGTTGCCACTTGGGAGTTACAGCC
>JAVQKC010039937.1:0-21895 GCA_036025475.1 Philypnodon macrostomus
TACATTATTCATTCACTCCACAGTCACACCCGGTGGTGGTAAGCTACCTGTGTAGCCACAGCTGCCCTGGGGCACACTGACAGAAGCGTGGCTGCCAGTCTGACCACCACCGAACACCAATCACACAACTACATTCATTCATAGGCAATGTGGGTGTCTTGCCCAGGGACTCGAACCACCGACCCTCTGGTTGAAGGACGAGCGCCTACCCACTGCACCACTGCCGCCCCAAATGCATTGATGAAATGTTAGATGTTCAATAGGTGTACCTAATAAAGTGGCCAGTGAATGTTTGTATTATTTGAGGAGCTCCAGTCAAAAGTGAACCGCCAATCCAGCAAAAAATATTTGGACCTTTTTTAAGCTTGGATTTGTTAGTAGTTTTTATTGTATTTATTTGACCAATGTCCTTGTACGACTCTCATCATTGGTTATCTGTCAAACCAGCTGCAAAATTTCTCTATCGAACTTCACCTTTCAAATAGACCTTGCTTTGGTCAGCAGGTCACCAGGTTGAGTGTTCTGGTGTTTGTGGCGGTCAAACATTCCCGAAACTCCGAAATGGCTGGGCATAAAAATGTAGTTCTAGTTTTTATGCTATCTCGGTACTGCTTCACCACATTCTCGTACCTTTATAAATGTGGGAAGTGAGGCCATCTATGTTTCACATCAATATCTAATGTCACGAATAAGTCAGGTAATATGTAGAACCATTTACACAACATATCACCCCGGCTGTCTCGGGTTTGACATGAAGGAGGTGTTTTGTGGACGGTTCACGGAGCAGCTGCTGGGTTCGACCCAATGTGCTCAGAGTTGTCCTTGGATGTGAGTTCTGATATTGGATTTTAAACCAAACTCATAAACCCAACTTCCCCCTCGACTATGATCCCAGCTCGGCCTCATATCCGGACTGCTTCTCCCTAAGGCACGGCTACAGTGCGAGGTTTTGATCAGCCCTCGGGTAAACTTGAACATATATACTGTGAAAACGCGTTAGGCAGGTTTGAAGACATGCTGTTTTTACTGGTTTGCAAAATGTAGACAGAATGCAGAATCCAGTCATATGTTCCAGTCCACGTGTAGATTTTTTAAATTTAATCAGCGGTTGTAGGCTGCTCACATCTTTCTGTCGCTTCATGCTCATCCCAGATAGACTCGGTGATGTTGAGATCAGGTTTGTGGAGCTGAACCAGGTGAGGATTGTTATTAACTAGAGGGCAAAGCAATGGGTTGTATCACAGTGGTAACACGCCTGTCCCGACTCTAGACCGTGATATGAAACATTGATAATATCTAGATTTTGCAAAGACGTGTGTCAGAGGATTTAGTTATTCTAAATGGCCCTATAGGGAATGCATGTGTGAATGTGAATCTGTGTATGTCTTTGTATCAGCTCTGTAACTAACTAGCCATTGCCGACAGTGTGCCCCACCGTAGGCCCATAGTCGCTGAGATAGGCTTCAGGCAATAGTGATGGAGGAATTATTAAATGCTTCCACTGTACTGTACTATTCTCAAAACTCTGACCAAAATACCTTCTGCCTGTATTCTGTATTCTCGTCTGAATTGAGATGGTCGGGCTGAGGAGGAAGTTGTTATGATAGCTCAATCCTCTCGGGGCAGCTCTTAGTTGTACTCTGCAGGGTCTGCTGTGTTGTGTCGAGTTTAGAAACTGTGGTTTCACGTTGATGTATGAGGAATGAATCACTTCTCCCCTCAATCGATCTATTCCTCTTTCATTGACCTGACTTTTACAGAGGGTGCAAACACTAACACTACACGAATTCAGAATAAAGTGTGATATAAAATATGTATTCTGATTCTCTTAGCTTCAAGATCAAGAATGGTCTTATTTATACAAAATATAATTAGTTTTGAATTGGTTTGACATCTTTTCTGTTTTACTGGGGATTCTCTCCAGCTTCTAAACCCACACTCCAATGCAAAAAATGTGTCTGTGTATTTCTCGGTCAGTCTGTCTTTGTCTTGTGTGTGCCCTGCCTAAGGCCCAAAGATGCTGGAATAGGCTACAATCACTCAAGAATACACCAGGAATACACCTCTGTCAAACCAAAACTAGACATGTATGTTTGTGAAACTCAGTTCGTCGTCTACCTGGCTACAACAGCTACAGTTGTCTGAATCACATCCTCATTCTCATGCTTCATTTTTCTATACATATAATAGACCATGCACAATTGCACATTCAGTATTGTGGCCCAGATGGTGTAATTTGCGTCCTGGATTAGGGCCTGATCCCACCAGTTGAACACCCTTATTTAGATGCTTCACTTAAGCTGCTGGCTGAGGCTATGTTATGACTCATAACAGACAGACTTTGGCCAAACCTTCACATTCACCACACGCATAAACCCAGTTCTCCTACAGCCAAGACTTACATTGTGAGCCAAAAAACACCATTTTGTATTCACACATTATCTTCCTACAAACAAACACCGGTTCATAGACTCGTACACTATAATTAAATTGTCATAGCAACGTGGTGCGCAAGATTCACGCGTTTGGAGAAGTGCTTAAAGCTTTCGGTTTGTTCATATCTCATTTCCTTTAAAGGGACCCTATCATGTTGACTCAGCTGAGATGAATCTGCCATGTTGTGATGTCGTGTCCTCATCAAAAACATGCCTGGAGTTGTACTTTGATTTTGTTCACGCATGTTTGAGTAATCCTGTATGCAGAGGCACTGACGTTCTCTGGAGCTGAAAACAATTTAGAGCTTATAGGCAAAGAGACTCATTTCATTTTTTTCATTGGCTGTTCTAGTAATGTAACTAATGTTTTCAATATATTATAAAATGCTAAACTTAATGAATTAAAAAAAGCTTTACTAAAGATGGCTCCTTTTTAAAAATATGGGCCCTTTAACTATACGCACAAACTAGATTTTATCTCCACTTTGCACTTCTTGTTTGCTGTGTTTCCAATAGCATGCTTAGCTCTCCACTTTATAGAGCGTGCAGTTGCTGATGGTGCAGCATTGTTTTGCCACACACACCACATCCTGGTCCAGCTGCCAGTGTCTGAAAACGAGATCCATTTGCAAAGACGTGGCAGGTAAGGGGTGTAGTCTATGTTTAATAAAGGTACACACAGTTGGACTATATCAGGTCTAAACATTCAAAATGTACCAAAAATACAACTAAGCATTGGTCCACTAAATGTTTTTTTACATAGAAGTGGGAGAATAACTCTTCTATTAAATACCACATCTGGTTCAGCAGTTTCAAAACTGAAAACATATTGGCTGCCCTCTGCCATCTCTAGAAGAGACGGCAAACTCCAGATGTCTCAAGTCAGGGCTAAAATAAACCCTGAAAGACAATACTCATCCAGGACATGAACAGTTTGCCCTCCTGCCCCCGAGAAAGGACTATTAGACGCAAAAGCATCTTTTATCCATGGGCTATATGCACCATAAACACACGACTGACTGAGAGCCATCTGAGTTGATAATTCTTGCATAGAAGATGGACTCCTCTGCTGTGGTTAGACTCAGTGGTTCGGCAACAAGAGTAAAGTTCACTGCTAGCATCAACAGCCACAGAATCTACACCTATAGCTGCTGACAGTCATGTTTGTGATCTTCTACCTATAAACTATAAATTCTTGCTTCACTTAACTTTCAAAGTGTTCTTCCGTATTAATTTTCAAACTCTGATCTTTTAATTAATTTCTGCTCTCAACAAGCCTATAAATGAACTTTTATAGGCGCCATATAGAGAAATGTCACATTGTATATACGTCTGCTGTGCAAAAATGTTATATTGGTGTGATGAGCGAGCAATCTATTCTGAGATAAACTTAAAAGGTCACAGAAAAGGCACATCATAAAAAAGGTCTGAAGTGGGTTTGTGTGTAACGTGTGGGCGTTGTGAAGTCGTGTATCGCCAAAGTGTGAAACCCAGTTCACACAGGAAGCTGAGGGGGCAGGCTGACCAGCTATAAACGTGTAAGCTTTCTGTCTGTCTAGTAGTAAAGTGCGCGATACTTTTATCATAGCTGGTTCTAGACTGGACCTATGCAATTATTTTCTGGTTGTAGTGGTTGATGTCTTCCTGTTGGATGTAGACCCAGTTATTACTCCCCTGGGTTGGTTTGATGCATCCTGTCTTCTGGCTCCCGTAGTAACAAAATAATATAAATGTTATAAATGTCAAATTACAAAATACATCACCTTTTAGATTCTAGTACTGTACTGTGTATTATTAAAGGTATTTTGCCACCATCCTCCACATGGCAAAACATATTTTACTATGCTTTTTTTAAGATCTTAAATTCTGGTTATAACCTTAATACAGTGAATTTATCTAATTTGACCCATCTTTGTAATGTTGGACGTCTGTCATTGCACCCGAGGATCTTGTGGCAGTAGTGATAACCACCGTGCCACCGCAAGCAGATGTCGCTCACACTGAAAGACCAGGTGGGTCCTTATTGAAGCAAGCGAGCGTGTGATTGGCCAAGGCCTCTAGTGCAGGCAAAACAAATTGAGTCGATAAGGAGAGTGAGTTACCTGTGTCGGGAATTGAGAATTAATGAGAAAATTGTTACCTGTGTCAAAGGCAATTATCACAATTTACAGTTTATAGTGATGATACAGTTTTACTCAAATACAAAACAAAAGGTTCTTCCAAAGCAGTCTCTGTAGAGTTCGTTACTAAAAAGTGCAATTTCAGAATTGATGACAGCACATGAACTGGTATGTGGACCAAAACCTGAATATAAATGTACAATAGTGGCAGTGTTTTTGACTTGGCTCAACGCTTCTAAACCATAGATATTGTTCAGATGACAGACACTGGTCGCCCCATAGAGCCCTCTCCTCCCTGTTTGCCCCAGCCCTCCACTGCTTAGCTCTGTGTTGGCTGGGGCTTCTCTGTGGATGCCTGAGCTGTGAGGGAGCGTTGCCTCAGAGCGTGACTGGCATGATAGCTACTAGCAGCCCTGGCAACATAAAGCCATATTGATGTGCTTCCAAACCAGAGCCAAAGGGAGCAGATGACGCCGACGACTCTGCCAAAGCGATAGGTGGGGACAGATGCTACCTGTCCTCACTCGCTCCCTGCAGCCAGATTGGTGGCACTAACAAAGCAATAAACCTAACAGACACCATATCTGTTTTACAGAGGTCTTTATTCTGCAATTAGACCTTAAGATTTACTGATCAAAACTCAATTTGTTGGTTTTATGTCAATGTTTTTTATTCTTTCTAGTCTGGTTTGGTATATTAGGTTAGTCAGCATAAGGAAGACATTGTTTTGCTATAAGACCAGTCTTGGTGCAAAAGGATTACAATTAGTAAATTGCAAAGGCTGCCATTTTTTAGGTAATATAATCTCCTCTGCACAAAATGTTCTGAAAGGCATGACATTTGTGTGGAAGTTTTAAAAGTTAATATTTTACTCACATAAATCTAATCACAATAAAATCACAACCAACTTTGTGCAGCTCTAGTCCAAGGCATGTAAAGAATACAAAATATAATGCAGAGACCTCACAGAGAGAGTGTATAGTCGGCTGGCCCAAGAATTGAACCCACAATCTCCTTTTTAAAATGTAAAAAGTCTCCATTTTCCATCCAATACTCCATTTTCTATTTAATATGCACTGTAATTCCATTATTTCACCATTATTCATTTTCTTAAAATGTCAAGAAATCCAAGAAGCTAATCTAGCACACTGTCATATCTCGGTCCAATTATCAGAAGTTACTTATCGGCCCAAGGTCTTCACAGAGTCACCCACTGTTCACAGCCTCCTTCCACTGAACTCCCTCCAATCTCACCCCCCCCCCCCTCTTTACACCCGCTTATACCATCGTAATCGGCCGAACAAAACTCAACTTTTACGAAAAGGTCTAACACTGACATTCTGTGAAATGTCAGATTTGTCCTTTGACCCCGTTATAGCGCTCGTTTTGGGTTCTGATTGGTTCCCGGGCCGCCTGGTGGAGCTGACATAGGGCTCACACTTAGCTGGGAGGCCATTGGAGGTCTAGCAGATGACATGGCAGCAAGGAGGGTGTTGATTGGTCATTAGAGAAGCCACACTTGCACCTTTGAAAGTCCCCTGGGTCTCACACTTTGTTTATATCTTCACTTTTCCATTGCTTTTGTGACTTCGATAAATTGGCTGCTGGTTTTTTTTTCTTGGTTTCGAGATATGATTTGCTTGCTTGAATTATTTCCTCTAACTGTATTGAGGAAGTGTATGATGTGAACTTCACGAGGAGTAAGATGATGTATTGTACAAAAGTTTAAATCTTCACCATCTTGACCCCTTTAACCGTATTTTTGTGGGCATTAAGAAAGAAATGTCAATGTCCCTAATGTCAATGTCCCTAATGTCATTGTCCCTAATGTCCCTAATGTCAATGTCCCTAATGTCAATGTCCTTAATGTCAATGTCCCTAATGTCGTTAATGTCAATGTCCCTAATGTTAATGTCCCTAATGTCAATGTCCCTAATGTCACTAATGTCGATGTCCCTAATGTCAATGTCCATAATGTCAATGTCCCTAATGTCAATGTCCCTAATGTCACTAATGTCAATGTCCCTAATGTCAATGTCTTTAATGTCAATGTCCCTAATGTCACTAATGTAAATGTCCCTAATGTCAATGTCCCTAATGTCATTAATGTCAATGTCCCTAATGTCAATGTCCCTAATGTCCCTAATGTCAATGTCCCTAATGTCCGAATATGAAAATGAAAGTTATTTGTGCTATCAATCACATGTTTTACATTTGACTAAACAGAAAAAGTTCAGTTGACATTTTGTGAGCCGCAGCGGTGGTGCAGTGGGTAGATGCTCGCCCTTCAACCGGAGGGTCGGTGGTTCGAGTCCCCGCCCGTGCACACACTGTCAGGCCCTCCCGTGGACCCACCACCCGCGGGAGGTACTATGGTGCAATGTGGATCGGGCGGTGGTCGAAGGCAGGAGTTCCCTGCTTAGACTGCTGCCACAAGCGGAAGAAAATGGATGGATGGACATTTTGTGACATTTAGCTTGTATTTTTTAAGCTTTGCTGGACGCTTTCTCAGTAAGTTCCAATAAATTATTATTGTCAAATTACAGAAATGTATAATAATAAACATGAGCAATTGTTGTAGTTATAGACGAGCAAGATTGGGCATTGTCAATCAAATATTATATTATTTAGTTTCTTTGTGGCTTTTTTTAGGGAAACATGTAGTTTGTAATTAAATCAATGATCAAATTTGCTGAAAAGATCTAGTGTTCACGGTGTTTGCACACAGCAGGTTTTGGACCCGCTCGTTATGCACACTGCATGTACTCTTTGTTGATCCACAGTTTGATTTAATCTGTCGAATATAGTTTGAACAGTTTATTACAATTGCCTTTAATAATAGTTGACTTAACCTCCCTCCAGTACAATAGTGGAGAAAAGCCTAATTGAACTCCTTGTCAATAGGTGTTGTTCATGTAAAGCTGCCCTTGGTGCACTCAGCCTGGTTCTTTTGTTGGAGTCTGGAGTCATTTGTAGCTCCTCAGTCACACTCACTCATCCATTCAGTCTCTGTGAAGAGGCCCGCTGCTAACTCGGGCACCATCCAACTCTATTCACAGAGACTCTGAGGGCTGCCCTTTGGGTTCATGGGATCACATTTTGTTGTCAGTTTTTATGTTGGTTGTATTTAGTTTTTGTTTATAACATACCAACAAACTGAAACTAACTAAACTAAACCCAACCTCAAAGCTCAACTACATCCAAGACAATTGACATTGAACAACCAATTCAGCATCTTATGGATGACATGATACAGTTTTTATACATGCGTGTGCTTCCTATTGCAGTATAATATGTGGTTCTTTCTTGCTGTGGAGGTTCAATGGAAAGTTACTCATTTATGCATAAGCTAAAAATGTCTTCAAGGTTTCTTTCCGTTTTGACGTTTGAGACCATAGAGTCAGGTTTCAGCTGCTGCACACGGCTCTACACTGTAGTACTCAGTAGTACTCAGTAGTACTCAGTAGTACACAGTAGTACACAGTAGTACACAGTAGGGGTGGGCGATATGGTGGCTTAATCTGGAAAGATCGTTGAATAATGATACAGTGCATTAATTTAAAATCTAAAAACCTTAATCTGCATATAATTATTTTTACCATATCGCCCACCCCTAGTACTCAGGTAGTGTTAGTATAAGGTATTATTTTTCCCTATTGAGTCCCTCATAACTAGCATTTTGTACACATCCAGCAAAACATGCCCTGAGCTATGGGAGACTTGTAGCCTCTAGCTGGTATAGCATACGCCTAGAGCAAACACAAATAGTGCCACACACTAATGTTCTCTACACACTCAATGATGGCACAGTTCATTCTTCACTTGCCAAAATTGCCAGTTTTCAGTGTTCAACCATTGCTAATGCTCCTATTGTAAATGCATTGTGGTTAGCAAAACTTATTGGCAATATGGGGATACTGAAAAATGTAATGTATGCTGGTATATTTTTACAAATACATTAAAAATCACACAACGATAATTAATCTTACTACTTTAGCAGTTCCTTGTTTGTCCAGGAGTAGATGTTTATTTAACCAAACGCCTCCATGTTTTTGCTTAACTCTGGAAATCATATTCAAACCAGAGCAGCTTCTAGTGTAGCTCTGTTTGTGATGCTCAAAACCAAAATCAATTCATATGTGCTATACACTGCTTACCCTTTGGTATAAATCCTGGGAATCCAACTGAAGCATAATATAGTGAAAAAACAGCTCTATAAGGTAAAACGCTGTAAAAGATGCTGAGCTCTTCCCCATTCACTGACACAGAATCTCTGCAGGTGAAGCGTGTGTGTGTGTGTGTGTGTGTGTGATGGCAGGCTCGGGTTTAAAACGTATATGAAAAAGTGCCTTATGCATTCCTCCCTCTGTTTTCACGTGCATATGTGCACAGGGGCGTGCACGTGAACAGAAAGGAGGAGAAAAAAGAGCCATAGAGATCTGCAGGAGGCTCATCTGAATTCACTAATGCTGCCAGACTCAGGGAACATGCAAAGACTTCCAGGCACCACTGACACTCACCCAGCTATTTTTAGACCTCCCCCGTTCTCCTCCTGAAACTGGGGGGGGGGGAACGCAGAGGCCGATCAATAATTTAAAGACAGGATTTTGATGAATGCAGCAGAGTTTCATCATATCAAACTCACGCTCAGACACCAGCATTGTTGGTGGTGATGGCTCTGGTTTTGTTTTGTGGTGAATTGGTGGCTAACTTTGAATCCTGGAAAACCGTGAAAACTATGCTGATTAGCATTTTGGCTCATCTAAGACCAATTCTGCATCAAAATCAGCTTTAGATCAATTGTAAAAATGAATAAATAACAATAAATCTATAATTGGTATGGTTGCAGCTAATTCAATTCTAAATCTGATTTTTTTCATGTATCATAAGTAATACGTGTGGTTTCATAGATCTTACGTTGGATAAGTGATACGAATCTATAACCTCGATGTATAACAAACATTCTGCAGAAACTCCCATGAGTCATAATTCTGGATAAATGGAGAGGGCTGGATGAGGAAGGGCATCCGGTACAAAAAAACAAACTTGTAAGTTATACCATTTGCTGAGTCAAGCTGTGAAGGAAAAAGGACTGGGGACCGCTGCAGTGAAAAGCCCCTGATCTTGTATTTTGGTCTCCGTTTGTCCCCTGTGACCACTCCAGTCATGCTCAGGAGAGATGGAGGAATCTTATGTTTAAAAATATAACTATTACATAATGTCCAGTTGAAAGGAAAGTCACTCGAAAGCTACTATAAGCCCCTGTTCTGATCAAAACACAATGGATAGGCAGATGACTCATCCTCAAATGTAATCATTCAGAGTCAAACAACAATGATTGGCCGGTTTTATGCTTGTAATACCAATGTGGCCTAGTTTAGCCCACAAACATACAGGGATTAGTGCAGCTTTAATGTAGCTTTACTGTCATGGTAATCCTAGTCTGGTAAATGGGATTTTACATAAAAACAGATGTAATGTTTAACAGATTTTTGACACATTCAAACTGGATTTTAACTATGGACTTCATCATTGATACTAATTATGTCAGTGAAAGAGGCTTATTTCTTGACATTGCTAAATTTGGTTAGACGAGAGCACTGTCGACGGACAGTAGTCACATTGTCATTAAAGAAGAAACAGATTGAAGATGATTATTAATGAATGAACTCGTTTATACAGTTTGGTTTATCAAATGCATATAAGTGATGAAGAGGAGTCAGTTTTTACAATAACTCAAATCTTGTATTTCAGGAAGTAAACACGAGACTGGAGCAAACCTTAGATATCGTGCTAGCCTTTCTTCCTCGACCCACTACTCTTTACCATATCAGAATCTTAAAAATAATTGGCAATTTCAGGTTCTAGAATGTGATGATGTCATACCCTCAGATATGGGGGGCAGGGGCCAGAATTCTGTATTAACTATATGGGATTTTCTATGAGAAATATCCCACAAGTGTTGAATCTGATATTTTTATTTTACCATTACCCCCCTGTATCTGTCCAACCACACACATCTACAGATTAACATTATCATTATCCCGTCCCCCATTAATATGGATAGGGCTATAGAATGTTGTGGTCACCTGCGACCCAGCAATTCCTGAGTTAAGAATGGACTTGAGTGTTTACACCAACAAATATTCAACATTAAATAAATCAAGAAAAGCCTAGACTTTTACACATTACATGGGCCTCTCCTTTGGCCCCACTCTGCCATGTAGCCCGACACATTCTGATTGAAAGATGTATGATTCAAAAGACAGAAGATATATTCCTCGGCAATTAAGAGAATCAGCCTACTTATTGACGTGATATGCGTACTGGTGTCCTGACATGTCCAGAGCCTCTGTCCCTTAGACCCTCATTCCGACTGTAGTGGACCAAACTAGTGTACGATGGTTATTGCTGTCTGTGCTGTCAGCCCTGCTCCTAGCCTCAATATTTACATGTCAGCAGCTCTGCCCCGGGGGTATGTCTCCTCTGTTGCCTCACACCATACAATTACTGTGAAGATGATGGCGTTTATACATGCGTGTAGCACTAGACCCTTAATTTGGGTTCTGGCCTATTTTTCAGCACATAAAATATAGGTCATAACTGATGGCTTCATGAGTGTCTGAGGCCATTTATCGTCATAAATCATCCCTTTGTTTTGTGGTGGACAGTTGTATGTTTATGCTTCAGTAAATCAAGACACACACATACATTTGGGTGATTGTATGTACTGTTTGGTTCATGTGTGATCTTTTCCAGTGAGTTTCGGGGTAGTCTTTTGAATCTAACATGTGTATTTACCTGACTACAATATAAATCCAATAACCATCCACCCTTTTTCTCACAACAGCTCCTACTGTACAATATCCAATCTTTAATTTGACACTTTTACACTTCAAAATGGCTGTCCGCATTAACACACCTATTCACCTACTCATTGACTTGGGGACATCCAGATTCACCAATTCACCGGTGTACTTTTTAATTGGTAAAAGGAAGGAAGGAATGGTAACACAAAGGGGACATGTAAACGCCACATATTGGGGTTAATAAACACCACCTCTAATCCTCCATAGAGATGCAGTAGATGGTTACTGACGGTGACTCATTATTCACCCCGAACAGCCATTTTCACATACAGTGCAGTTTTAGACAAAGTGACTATAAAGTTTGTCAGTTAGAAATGGTCTAGTCTTAGTTGACAATGTAATATCCTATTGTTAGTTGGACTCCGCTTGCAGTCCCTAAGGTTGTAAGATTCTAAAATGTAAAATGCTTAAAGAGTAACTAAACCCTGAAGCAAAATGAACCCACTTCAGGTTAAACAGTGGTACTGCAGTTCAATTTTCCTATTGGTCCAAAATATGTCATGGTACATGTCTCTGTCACAGGCCCTCAGGCTCTGACAGGCCTCTGTCTCATTCAGACACACACCTGTAGTGAATCAGGAGGTTGATTTGAAAGCATCCACCTGGCACTACCCATTTAATGAGCATTTTTCAGATTTTGTCTGTGGTTTTACTATAGATATGACCCAGGAGTTTAGTTCCACTTAACATTTACTGTCTGGCTTTTTTTTTGCATTTTTGTTGGTGTATTCAAGCACTATAAAACATTCAGGCACAAATAAAAGTCTGCAACAGTGAATGGGCAATGAATCAAAGTGATGCATTTTCACATTGGTTGTTTTTAGCACATAGTTTTGTGTCAGATCTTACTTCAAAAGTTGAACTTTCCTTTAAAGGCAAGGCTGGAGCTCAGTGTGGCAGAGACAGAAATGTAAAGGAATGCTCATGTTTCTCTCCAGATGGCCATCTCTAACATCCAGTGAAACTTTGTATTTTCTATTATTTATTCTAAAGCTATTGATTTGTCAATATTTTGGCATTAGGCATAGGTTGTATACTACAACCATCTCCAATCCACTTATTCAGGCATGGGACTGGCACTTTGACCCCTTGTGGCTTGATTGAGATACAACAAAAACACATGCAAATAAAAACCTCTAAATAACTATTAGCATATTTTACATTAGATTGTGAATAACATGTCAGATGGTAAACTGAAGCACTGAAGCCACTAAAACATTTAGCATATGTGCGACCCTTTCTATTTATCCAAGCTTGTGACTGGCGCAAATAATAAACTCACTTGTGACCCCTTCGGGCTGGATTTGGACACAGTTCAATAAACAGTATATTTTTTACCATTGCATTATTTTTTAATTTCCTCTCCCAAAGCTGAGTTGAATTCATGTTTTTTATTTGCTGGCTTGTCAATATCTCACCCATCAATGCTTCTGCGGACATCACATGCATCACAGACACAACCTTATCGGTTTATCCAAGCATGGGACTGGCACAAAAAATAAACTTGTGGCTGTAATTGGTCTGAATCAAAATTGTATGTCCTGCAAATACATTTTAATATGAAATTCTTATTTTTCCTTCAAATCTACAACCATCTCCTGAAAGTGGAGTTTTTGTTTTATTTGTTGGCTTGTCAATATCTCACCCATCAATGCTTCTTTGGACACCCCGACCCCTGTGACTATGTTTAGGATCAGAGCTGTTCTGCAAAGTCTTTTACCACGATAACATGTATTGTCATCTCCGAGGGGAAGCCTGTCTTGTGAGTGCTTGAGTGAGAGCTGTCTGTGTATCTCTCAGCTGTATGTGAACTTCAAACTTCAGCTCCGTAGCAGCGAGCTTGTAGCCGCCGTCGGCAAGCCTTTGCACTGTCACCGGCTCCACGCGGCTGCCTCTGGGTGCCGCCGTGCCATGTGACATTAAGTGGGATCGATCCTCTTCTGCGTCTCACAGAGATGTTGAGATGTAGTTTATCTTCTGATGCACCTCAAAGACTGTAAGAAAAATGGAAACTCCCTCCAAGCGGCGCAGACAACTGACTGACAATATCTGGATCTCCACCTCCGTACTGAATATTTATAAGATATATTTGTGTGGAGAAAAATGGAGTCCGATATAATGATAAACAACTTTAAAGTATATGAATATAATAATGTTCATATCATACAAAACAGAAGTAGTTAATGCTTTTCTAAAGTGTATAGTGATCAGAAGTGCTCTTTGTCTAGCCTGGCTCTTTTCCTATTCTATACAAAGATGTTAGTCTGGTCTCTCGTTGATTTAATTCAATTTCAGGGGCGGAGTATACCGATAAGAACCAATCAGAAACACTAGACATGATGCTAAAAAGCCACACATGCAGCACACAGCCTGTTGTCAACAAGGAAGTCATGTTGCTGCTGCTGCTCATAAACGGCGTGTGATTGGTCCGTCCGCAAAAACGTTGAGAAATGATTCGCAATGAGCAATACCAGCTAGAGTTAATGGTAACGTTACAGTTAACAAGACAGCCGGGGGAGGACAAACTGAGCACTGCTGTGACAGAAGCACATTGTTGTTTTTTCAGCATTTTTGTAATCGATTTACTTTTTATACAACCATCAGATCCATTCCCTGCAGACAGGTTCATAGACAACATCATGTCTCTACAGGGCCACCATAGGTTTCAAACTTTAAGTAGGAATACCTCTATGGTATTACTATGACTATGCTTGAGTGAAAGGCTTGAGTATTTGAATATAAAGTCACTTTGCCTGAGACTTGAGTCCTCAGCAGTGTAAGATCTGTTAGGACCATTAACACCATTGAACTGGTACCAAACCTACCATGATCTGGATCTTGAAGCAAAACTTTCTTTGTATTTCTTTGAACTTCACATAATTGTTTACCAGCTCTGCCTGATGTGCAGAGGTACAGCCCTGTTAACTGTAGCAGGATGTCTCCCTGTTGTAAAGCTCTGTTTCAACCTCGTTAACACCTCAGACCCTGTTAATGGCTTGATTTTAGGAACAGGATTGCTTTTGAGACAGAGCCACAAAACCTGTAAGTTGTTAAATAATTTTTATGTTCCTCTTTTTCTGAAGGAGCTTTTTATAATCTACAAAGTCATATTATACCCAAGATCTTTTTAGCAAAATATTTCTTCTACACCACACAACTATAAACGCTCTATAGACACGGTGATAATAATTTATATACTCAAAAAACTGGGTTGTCTTTAAAATGTACATTATTTATATTTTTAATCAAAATACCATTCTTCCACCACTCTTACTCTTACCCATGGATATGCACTAGTTTACAATCTTTTATTCAGTTGGTGAACATGCCCAATTTGAGTATTTTGTACAGTTTATATTAACAAAATGCACATAAAATCAATGATGTTCATAATGAACAGAAAAGTAACAAAGTATAAGGATGGACTTACCAAGGGCTTCAACTAAACCTTAGAAGATACAGTTTCATCCTTTACAACAGTGATTTCTATGCAAATTGCCTTAATAATAGAGTTATTCATTTGCTGGTTTTTAATAGATGTTATTTTTTTACTAAAGCAGATGGTGGGACCATATGGGGAGAACTATGTGATTAAGAAAGCTGGATTTTTTTAAAGACTGTGCCAGCGATCAGTAACAGCATCATCGCCATTAACCTGTGAAAGTGTGATCAAGTCTCAGAGCGCCATTTTATTTTGTTAAAATCAAATTTAATATGATTTGGTACAAACTGAATTTTGGCTTTTCTTTTCAAGGGTTGTCAGAGGACATTATCCTAAAATACATATTTTGTGTTTGATATTGCATCAGCCCTTCCCATAACCCTTCCATTTTTCCAGGCTTCGGTCCAGCAGAAAGAGTGCAGTGGCTTGATGATTTTGTGGCTTGCTCCAAAGTATAGTTAAATACCGTTGTGTTCTTGGGCAAGACATCGACCTAGCCCCTACAGGTGAAGAGGCCGGAGTCTGCCCAGGGGAAGTTAGGTTAAGGTTGGTCCTAGGAGGTAAATCTGTCATTTACATTTGACCCATTCTTCAAAGCTTCTAGAGCAACCTCGCAGGAGCGGATCTGGAGATCTTGAGCCAGGATCTTGATCAGGACGTATATCTAGCTGGAGGATTAGCCTCTTGTGCCTGTTTTAGGTTGATTGGAGAAACCAGAGTACCAGACGGATACAAAATACTCCACAGAAAAAGGGAAGGTGTCTGACGATGGAGTGA
Source organism: Philypnodon macrostomus (assembly GCA_036025475.1). Taxonomy (NCBI): domain Eukaryota; kingdom Metazoa; phylum Chordata; class Actinopteri; order Gobiiformes; family Eleotridae; genus Philypnodon; species Philypnodon macrostomus. The sequence continues at coordinate 15,644 of JAVQKC010039937.1, forward strand.
AATAACATAATTGTAAATAGTACCATTTATATTGTGTGAATGAATCTGTGTTTTATGAGCGTTCTAAACTACCGTGATATAATTGTTGAGCAGATGAAAGCAGCCTAGACAGCGTTGGTGAGTTGCCGTCTTGGGAGATGGCGGTTTGATGTTCAGCCCTTGATAAACACTGCCTGTTGTATGTGCGTGTATGTAAGTTGTTGATGTCTTTTGTGTGTGTTGTTGTGAAGGCAGTGAAGCGGAGCCGATGTCTGACATAATGTTGGACCAGTGCGGGATGTGACTGGGGATATCAGCGTTGATACGTGCTGATACACCAAGGCTGTCACTGAGGTTGCGTCCATATGCTGTGCCACTCATTCGTGAAGCTGTGAAATTGGGTTGCATCCCGACTAGCCTGAAGACACTATCACTTTCACTCCTTTCTCTGCTTTCATCTATTTTTTCTCTATATTCCTCCAACAAGAAGACAGAACAACTAATGTGGCATTAATAGGGTCACATCATCTCCGTGCAGAGCGCGCTTTCTTCTCTTTCCAGTGTACGACTGAGGTTGTTGTTGATTTTCTTCAGATGTAGAAGCTGAAAGAATGGCTCAGAAATCCCTCAGGCCAGTACATCTCATGTGAAGGATGCCAGTAGATGTTTTTTTCCTTCTTTTGGCTGGTTAAGCAGGCTGTACCTTAGAGGTTGTTTTGTTTATTCAAAAATGAAAGTATTGGAATCAAAATTTGGATTTTTTAAAGCTATTCTATATTTATTTTGTAATACGGTTCATTTTAGAGCTTGTAAAATGATGTACCAAAATGAATAGGTTTTGATTTCCCTGATTAGCATAATTTACAGATTAATTTGGAGAAATTGCATGTTTTTAGTCCTCGTCTTGATACTTGCCTGCCTTCGGATTTGTAGCAGCCCAGTGTGACCGAGCATTGGTATCAAAATTAAGAATTATTTGGTTCATGAAGATGCTTGTTCCCTCCTGAAGTGTAACAGGCGAGTGTGACCAATCCGTTCTAGTAAACTTAAGGGGCATATCATCGTTGGGGAACTCTCTCTTTCTTCAAACCTCTGCTCACTAAATCAGCATGAAATGTAATACCATTTCCAGCGAGCAGTCCGAGTCGAGGCAAAAAGGAAAACCGTTTTAAACATCTTTAGTCATGTGTTTTTCTGTCGCTGCCCTTTGTGAGTTCCCACTTAATCTGCTTACTCCTTTAATTATGAGTGCGGGACTGGGGCTCCTCCTGGACAGAATAAAGCCACTGATCCAGAAGTAAAGAGATGACCGGTGCAGTTATCCCAGCCCTCAGGAGGTGTGCCCCCCTGGTCTGCTGCCTCCTCCCTCCACACATAGAAGAAAGCTCTCCTTCTGACAATAGACATTTTTTACCATATGTTGGCTTGACATCTTCATCAGGTTCACAGCAGGTTACTTTAGTAAACTTTCACTCCACTGCCTGATGGGATTTTCTCAGTGTTTCTCCAACAGGCCCGGGCTCAAAGTCTAGACGGCCGCCATGGCAAGGTCCTTCTAGGCCTGTGTCCACAATAACACTATTGTGGATGCTTAGTAGAGCTAGCTTCCTCCTGTTACAACGAACAGGCTACTGCTAAAACAATGCTTTTGTCCAGGGGCATACGCGGGGCCTAATCCACTACATAGTGAGGAATAAAGCTCTAAAGATGAGAGACGAGGCAGCGCAGTGAATGAAACCACTGGCAGCAGGGCTAGAGTTCAGCAGTTTAACCCCTGGCCAAGAATAAGGAGGAACATTCGCTCGAGCGAAGGGGCTGCCGGTGGCTTTCACACCAGAGGAGCTGCTGTTCACCATATGGGATTTGGCCTCTCTTAACAAACAGGCCTCCTTTTCACTGTGGCTCATGGAAGAAGGTGAAAAAAGAGCATTTCTTATGCCTTCAGAAGACTGCATGGCCATGAGGCTCCAAGTCTGTTTGATTCATCGTATAGAGAATTATAAACTAAGGGCTTTTATCTAAATGTGTATTCACACTGGATTTAGGGTTAGACCTTTTTGTGTTTTACTGAAATCTCTCTGTTTTTAAAGCCAGAAAAACCATGCATTCAATTCCCTGTAGTGGCTCTACAGAGGTGATCCTATAGAAACATACACAGGCCTCAGCATGGTGGGTGTAGTTCATATTATACATGTTTTCCAGCAATATGCAAAGGTATTTTTCAGAGTTAGAAACTCTGCTTTTGGAGTTTTCGAGCAAATAGTGTAAAGTTGAGTAATGTGGGCCGTTTTTGACACACTGGTGTTAGGAGCCAGCTCTCGCTCTCAGCCAGCAGCACGAGGGCAGTGTTAGGAATGACATCTTCTGCCAACAGCTTCTTTTTAACCCACTTGGAAAAGTGGAGGAGCACTGATGTATGCCAAGATGAAGATGCCAGCATTATTCATTTTTAGCCTACTTGGAGGTGCCAATATTCATGGAGTCATGCAGAGAACAGGAGAAAGAGAGACCAAAGGGTATAGGCCTGTTTGTTGATTCACTCAGTGCGCAGATATCTCATAATCCATTCTCTTTAATTTCTGTAGTTTTGATCCACCTGAGCAGGTATAAAGTACTATTGTTTTTTAGGCCACAACAAATAGCAGAGTGCAGCTAGGCCAACACAAGGCCAAAAGTAAGACTAGGACTGAAACCAAGACCAGTGTATGATTGATGAGAGAGAACAAAGAGATACAAGGGATTGTCTCCAAAATTCAAATTCAAATACTTTCTCGGCCAACATGGCAAGCTCTGTTTCAGAATTACAGCCATCCACGGTATTCAGTTTTCAGCTACACTTTGTTCATGAAGAAAAATCTTTAAGTATTCTATCCTTCTATATCTGCGGATCAGCAATCATCTCCAGATATTCGCTTTCCAGTGTAGAAGAGGAGAAGAAGAAGATGCTTTGTTGATAGTTGATGCACACTGGACAAACATAGCCTCAACTAATTAAATAAACCATGATTCTGACCTGGTTCAGACCTGGTTTAGGCTGTGTTTAGCTCTGAACTAGTTTAGCCCCTTGTTTAGACCTGGTTTAGGCTTTGTTTAGCTCTGAAGTAGTTTAGCCCCTTGTTCAGACCTGGTTTAGGCTGTGTTTAGCTCTGAACTAGTTTAGCCCCTTGTTTAGACCTGGTTTAGGCTGTGTTTAGCTCTGAAGTAGTTTAGCCCCTTGTTTAGACCTGGTTTAGGCTGTGTTTAGCTCTGAACTAGTTTAGCCCCTTGTTTAGACCTGGTTTAGACCGGATTTAAGTCTGGTTTGGTCATGGATTAGACCTGGTTTTCCCTGGTCTTGTTCTGGTTTAGCCCTTGTTTAGTCTTTAGTTTCTACCTGTAAATAATACCAAATTTCAAAATTCTTGTTTCACATACTATCCATTGCATTAGTTCCATTGCTATTCCTGTATAGGTCTGTCACTTTACATCTCCTAGGGATCAATACAAATTTTACACTACACATATTTCTCTATCTGTTAACACATACCGGTACAATAATTCACAACATTGGGCCAGATCTTCTTCACATTTGTTCTTCTCTATTTCCCTGGTGTGAATAGAGAGTGCCATGTCTGGATATAGGTGATTTCAATTCAATTTTCACCCCTGCTTAGGCAGCACCGGGGCCAAATATGCGAGAGATTGTTTACCCCTTGCCACTTTGCCTGTCACTGGTGTCAAATCTAAAATGGCCTTCTTTTGGACTATTGGCAACAACTCCTTTATAGATTCTGTCAACTGTAGAAAATAACATAAACACGTTGGGAATCCATTGCACTTGGGGTTTGTTTATCAGTTTGCAAGAGTTTGAGAAGGTGCATATCTGGTCAACTATGCATGATTCATAACATGATATAGATTGCTTACAGACACATATGTCTTGTATTGGGTGCTTTAGTGTAGGACATGCTCATTATAGTCTGTGGAGGGCTACATCTGCTCAAGCTATAGGTGCATTATATTTGATAAACGTGATAAACTGTGTTGAGTATTGAAATATTATTTGGCTTTTGAAATCTGCTTCATGTTCTGTGCATTCATTTCTTCTGTTGTTCTATGGCTTTCTTCAAATGATCCCGTTTAATGGGCCCTAAATCATGATCCAAATATATTAGGTTTCTTTATTATGAAGGGTTTTCCATACACTTCTATCAAATTGGTATCTTCGTTGGTAAAATGTCTTCATGAACAGACTAGGTAGGATTGTTGCCGTATGCTATGGCTGTGAATGAAGGTTGATTAATGTTAAAAATTTCACAGGCTTGTGTTTGTGGTTGCTTCGTTTGATCCTGCTATTCTTGCATGCTTTGATTTCATTTGTTTTATTGAGGATCCTTGGTCTAGACAGGCTGGGGTATAAACAAGTTCCTAATGGTCTGGTACATGACAATAACCCTTGCATTTGAATGGTAATTAATAATAGTATTGCACCATGGGGCTGTGGTGAGTGTGTTTTTGTGGAAGGTTTAGCAGTGTGGGATCTGTCATGGTGACACCGTGTCCCCCCGGAGCACCGCAGGGGTCCTCTTCACCTCCGTAACCTTCAACTTTCAGCCCCAACCCCCCCAAGCCTGCCCCATGTGTCCACCACACGGCCAGCATCTCAACATGTCTATCGGGAGGGCACAATATTAGGGAGGGGGTCGGCAGTGGAGAGGACATGGTTTAAAAGAGAGGACAGTTTAAAAAAAACTCAAAACTTTATTATTTGATCTTGTTCTATGATGTAAAGTAGGAAATATTTCATGATTATTATTTTCATTTTGTCCCTCTTCTACAGCAACATCAAATCAGAGTCACTTTGACCAATAGTAATTGAGTTTTTGAGTGACGTATCAGTCCACACAAACTCTGATTGGATGTTGGCCCAAGGAAAGACTCGATCGCTATTGGTCGAGCATTTTTTTCAAAGCTTTAACAATTTGTTATCTTGGGAAACCTGCAGGTTTAATATATGCAAGCTTTTAGGATCCTAACTTAGACATCACCTAATAAAATCAATGAATGAACAATATTTATACTGCACATCAATTCCACTGTAAATAATGACAAATCAGATGAAATGTGAAATGTTAACCAACTTTTTCTATTTATGGGTCTTCCGTCCCATGTCACTCATCCCTCTCTGGTGGCCTGTTACCCAGTAAATCAGCATAAAATCGTCTTAACAGTGGACACATCAGAGGGCAGTGGGGGAAGGCTGGGGGGGGGGGGGGGTGCTGGAAGTCCAACTGAAGAGCTCTTTTTAAGATGAGGCCCATGAAATGATCCAAAAGGATTATGTAAGGAGTTATGGATTCATTCATTCTTCTATTGTGTGTGTTTGGTCGCCATTGTGTGACGAATTTTACACATGGGCTGTTGTTGTGTTGCCTTCTGTGCACTTGAATGGTGATCTGACCATTCATGGGAGTCTAGATGAATATAATTTAGGTTGTGGGTAGATAGGACTACATTGACATGACCAGAAATGAAAACTGTTGTTGTTTACAGAGAAGATGTGTGAAAAAAATTCAAAATCCAAAATATTGCCATGAATTCTGGCTTAAGATTACGTACATTGCTCACTGCTCTTGACTGGTGGCACCTGCAGCATTTGGGTCAAAGCCAAAGGCAGAGATGAATTACCGTATATAAGTGTGCATTTTTTTGTATACATCAACACCAAACATATGGCACAACAGTTTAAATGAGTGTTAAAACTGAAGATCAAACCAAGCATCAGAATGGGGGAAAGTTATTGATTGTTGGTCCCAGAGAATGGTCTCAAACTCAAACTAAAAATTGCATTTGATTTTCACTGATTTTCTCTCTAGAGTTTACACAGAATGGTCAGCAAAAGAGTAAATATTCAGTGAGCGGCAGGTCTTTGGTAAAATTTCCTACTTAATGTCTGAGTACAATTGTTGAATTGGTTCAGATGATATCAAGGCAGCATCATGTATTTTAGCTTGAACAAGTGTAATGTTTAGCCAACATTTTGACATAGTCACAAACACCTATTGAACACATACCGTATTTTCTGGACTATAATTCGCTCTGGACTATAAATCACATTAGTCAAAAAATGTGTCATGAAACAAACATATAGAAGTCACACTTAAAGACCAAGAACATTCACACCTCACAGACGTCTACAGACACAAAGAAGATTGCGTCAGATCTCAGAGGGTTAAATACATCAGACTCATGTTTATGTGTCTTTATCCTCCGCTACAGCAGCAGGCTCCTGTG
>JAVQKC010039944.1:0-13932 GCA_036025475.1 Philypnodon macrostomus
TCCACTCGTCAGGTTGTAAAATCCAAAAGATGTAAAATCCAATAAAAATGTAAAATATTTAGGATCTCCTTAACAAATGTATAAAACAAATGAATAAAACATAAGAAAAGTGGAAAAATAAAGGGAGAAAAAGCAGATTACAGCAAGGCAAAGCAGAGAGAGCGGACGCACGTCTGCTCTCCTCAAGAGCTACTAACTACTAGCATAGGAAAAAGATCTTTGACCCCCTTGAGACTTTAGGGCAGAAAGGACAGACTTCTTCTTGTGTGTTTGATCATAAGTATCATCTGACTGTTGGGAGTATTTCTTTAATGCAGTATATTTGTTTTGGTTCAGTACACCTCTGCCCTGACATTCGATGCGGTTCATGTGATGACTGAGGCCTTCCGCTTCCTCTACAAACAGAGGATAGACATGAACCGGCGCGGCAACACCGGCGACTGTCTGGCCAACCCCGCAGTGCCCTGGGCTCAGGGTGTGGAGATCGAGCGCGCCCTCAAACAGGTATAGTCACGTGGTCTTAAAGGCCCTATACTATGCATTTGTCGCACATTTCACAGTCTATTTTGGATACACAATATTTATCTAATAAATTGATTTGACACCTGTCCCTGTTTCAAGACAGGAACAAACAAGTTGTGCTGGTTTTCCAGGATTTCCAACCACTTTCACACTCTCACAGTCAAACACACACCTTCTCCAATCAAATATATTGTTGAATGGTGGTGGCAATAATGCTTCTCTGGGGGTGTTTGTTAACAGTGCAGGAGGAGGCAGGAGCACTTTGTTGCTTGCCCCAATGCCAGAATCAAACAAAGCACAACTTTGTGTATGTGTTTGAGGTAGAAACAACATTAGAACATAGTTAGAAGCTCAGAAAAGTCGACCTTTAAGTTGGGGACACACTACATGATTTTCCCAGTCATTCGAGATTTTGAAAAGACTGAGGGGCACTGGACTCAGCATGTCTACTGAGAGACTGAGAAGCATGAGAGAGCACACACTTCACCATTCTGTTAAACAACTGAAGCTACGCAGCAAAGCCTCTTTCTGTTGTTTCAGCGCATAATAATTAATCTAGCATGGCCAAAAAAGCATACTTTTCCAGGACAAAAATCTTAATGGCGGATAGAGCCAGGTTAAAAAATAGATGAAAAACATTACAGAGGGAATTTTTTATCTGATTTAGTATTTGAGTTATGTAGATATTACTAAAGTAAATGTGGTCCCTGTAGGTAGATCTTTGGGTCAGAGTGTGAGAAAAACATCACGTCAAGTTATGACCATACAAGTCTATGATGCAGGTTGATTAAATGTTAAAATATAAACACCTTACGATGTAGATTGGACATTTTCTGTGTTTCCAGTTGAAAGCTGCTCTGTTAAGAGACCAGACTGGCCAAAAATACAAAAATGGAAAAGAAAAAGTTTTACCTGTGTAGTGTCTCCCCTTAAAATTTAAGGTCTAGTCATTAACCCTCACACTCATTTTGAGCAGCTCCCTTAAACTAGTGACCACTGGTACAGACTCGGCACAACTAGAGTTAGTAGACATATCAGGCCAAAAATTGTGTACTGTGAGTGTGCTTTAGTTATTATTATGTGTATGCGTGTGTATGTATATGTGTGTGCAGGTGCGTGTGGATGGACTCACGGGGAACATCCAGTTTGACCAGTACGGGAGGAGGGTCAACTACTCTGTGACCATCATGGAGCTGAAAAACAGTGGGCCAGTCAAGGTACATGATCACAAAAGGCTCCAAAAATATTCTTAAAATTTTGTGTTTTTTACTTAGAACCATTTTTGGTGTTATTATATCAGTGAAACGACGATATTATGGAATCACGTCAGTGCGCAGAACCTAGCTGTGAACGCGATAACTCAAAAACGAATTGCCGGATCAGTTTGATGAATATTAATTAAGTAATTAACAAAACTTTGAACACAATAACTTAAAAAGTCTTTGCTGGATCTTTTTTAACTGTTGCACAGAGGTACATATCATGAAGATGCAGAACTGGATTGAGTTTGGTACTTCTAGGATTAATGAAGATTAAACAATTCACAAATTAATGTTTTGATGCACTTTTATTGAGACAATCCTGCTGAACATGAACGAAATCGCGTGAAATAAAGAATGCATCTATAGCGCCTCCATGTTTATGACCCCTATGGGAGCCTTACACACTTACTGGCAGAGAGCAATGAAACTTGGTACAGTGATTCTCCACAGTGTACCCAACATAAAATATTATTATGACCCCACCCCACAACAAACAGGTAGTCCGCCATTTTGGATTGAAATTGGGAGGTCAAGTATATTTGACAGCTTCTAACATGCACATACTTTGCCCGATTAGGCTCAAACCTGAAATACCTAATAACCCCCCGCCCCTGAACACATCTGACCAATATGATGGCAGTTACCTCTATAGCGCCCCCTATAGACTAAAAGAAGAATGTTTGTCATGCTTTGGGGCAGGGCCTCTTAATTGCTCTTTAAACCCTTAGAAAAACCCTTAGAAATCACACAATGTCTGATTAAGGTGCCCGTTGGTACCATAACACTCGACAGAGATGACAGTGTAGGCCTTTTTTGTTGTTATTCATTTCAAGCTAAAGACTTGATGTAGGGCCTCTGGGACCCCCCTGAAGGACCTTCGTGGCCCCCACTTTGGGAACCACTGCTCTTTACAATGACTACAAATGTGAACACTCAACATACCTTAAACTAGCTAAATAAATAGTTAAACCCGCTCCAGATACAGTTCAGTAACAAATTATGTTGGATATCAATGTGCGCAATTTTATAAATAGAGCTAAATTCAAATTGTTATTATATTCCTACAGCACAAGTACCTTCAGTGCCTCTGCTCACAGCTTACTGCTTACCTCACAGTTTTCTGGGAAGGAGGAAAATGTCCAACAAGGTTATTAATTGACCGTGGTAAATGCATTATTAATCTGATGAGCGTGCTCCTTGATCTGGCTTACTTTTTGCAGAATTTAATTAACAGATACAGATAGATACGCCACATGCTCTTCAAAAGTCCATTATTCTTGGCAGTAATTAAGAAGTTGACGTATTGGATACATGCCCCGATAAATGACTCTGATATATGAAGAATTTAAAGATTTTTGTGTTGTCATTTTCAACAACTTTATTATTGCTGACATTAGTTTGTTTTTAGTCAGGTTGTTGGTTACAATATTGAATATGTTTCCATTCCTCTATATCCACTGATGAGGATTTTTTTGGTATATTTTTTACCATTGTGAAATATGTGGTATTTGTGGCTCAACTGATAGACCCCTAAACTAGAAGAATTCTAGCTAGTCTGATCTGTGCACGATACCTTTACATTTATGAGCTAAGGGCAATGCCTTCTAGTGCTTCAAGTTCTTCTGCTTTTTGAGTTGTTCCTTTGAATGTTTACTGCAGACTAAAGCCTTTCCAAATTTTGAAGTTTGAATAAAACGGTTTGTTGGATGAGAGCCATACTGTGTGCAAACTAGGTCACGCTAAGATCAAATATTTCAGCAATACAACTAACACTTGCATTAGCAATTCACAGTTTTAGCTGGAGGAAGTGTTGACGCCGGGCAGAAATGCCGGTAGCAAGCTTTGAAGCAGCACACGTTTTCCTGTCTTTTTGAATATTTAGATTGCTTGAGAAAATGCTGACTTCTTACAGGTAACTCAGCACTGACCTGCCACTCAATTTGGAAGAGATATGTTTATGTGGTGTGAGTACAGAGCAGTATTATTGATGAGGTGCTGTTAAACTTAAACATTGTTCCACTTGATTTTACCTTGAAATTAACAATCCGTCTGTGACACAGTGATGATATAACTCTATACCGTGATCACTTGTTTGTGGTTCAGTGTGCATTGAGTTCAATCAAGGCAGAGGTTTTCGCACATGCTAGTTGTAATTATGTCATTTTGGTTGAATCTCTCAAGGATGCCGAACACATTATTTAGCTCGATGGTCAGGAAGGGCATCCGTCATAAAAAGATAAACATGGCATTCTTTCTCTCTTGTCAACACAAAACCACATGCGTTTGGTTACTCTTTGTTGTGAGTAACTGTTTATTGTGTTGTCCTAATGGAACCTGGAAGTCCATGCAAAACACTTTCATACTCCAACCACACAATGGGACCCTTTAATAGCACTGGATTGAAGTAATAGTCCAGTAATCTCAACAATCCCATTTCTACTTTGCAGACTTCTATTATCCTTTCTTCTTCTGTTCTGTTGTTTTATCAGATTTCTCTTCTTGATATTAAAAACATTTTCATTATTTCTCAGGACTGTGGGGCTTTCTCTTGGCTTTATCATGCTTCTGTATCTGATTCCTTCAAACATCAGCACTATCTGCACCATTTGTTTTATATCATCTTTGAAACCACAAAGCTGGATTAGTGAGATAAGAGTAGCTTTCTTAGAGAATAAAGTCAACTGTTTTATAGTGTATCCTTGCATGTAACGCATGGCTAATATGTTGTTCTTCTGTGTTAGCATGTGTGAGTCACCACTGATGTATTATAAGTCTGCAAGTGTATTCTTTTAGCCTGGATACCCATTCATTCTAAACCATGTCGATTATTATATTTTATCTCACACATTTTTGTGATAATAATTTATAAATTGAGAGAAAGAGTCAGTGAAATACTTAAAAAAAAAAAGTCCAATAAACAAAAATAATGTTTATGTTTTGTTACAGTTGGGACAGAGATAGCTTCATAAGGTCAATCATTTTAACTTCATTTAACACAAGTATAGTACATTTTTTGGTAAATAGATTGAATATTTGCACAGAACAATAAATTAGTTTTTCCATCAGTGCAATATAAGGGCTTTGTCTCTCAACAACTTAAAGCATTTACCCCTGAACTTAAAGACCATCAATTTGAGTCCAGGACCTGAGCTTCATTTCTTTAACCATTGCCTTAGTGCGTTAGTCTGCGCTATCACATCCAAGTTTATTGAAATGTGAATAGATTTTGTTTTCAGCATAATCACTTAACCTCGATTGATTCACTGAAGAAACATGCTGCTCAAGGAACTCAGCAAATGCACAAGCTAAACCACTAATCAGGAGTCTGTATCTCATTCAAATAAGTATATTATTGTATCCTTTCTAAACCGACTGAAGGATTAGGAATTTCCTTCCAAAGTGATGATGAAGTTCCTCTGGTGGCTGGCATAGCTTTATTTAAACACTGGACAGACAAAGTTCTAGTCAGGTCACATTACTGGTGGTCTCCCTCAAACCTCAATGCGTACTTTCTTTGACTTGTGCCTGTGTTGATTCAGCTGTGCCATAGTGCCCTTTCCTCTTCGCACACATTATAAAAGCCACAGTTATGCATATAGGTTACACTGGTTCACTTTTCAACACACAGCATTGTCCTTGGTGTAACAGGAGCATGATTCAGTTTTAAATCCTAACTGAGAGCGTCCTGGTGTGTGATTTTACATGTAACTATAATAAATGGCCCATAAAGCTCCTCAATATAATGCAGTATCAACAATCTCATTATCTATTTTCAAAGTCTGGTTGAGCTGTGATAGTTTCTTGTGACCAGTGTAAAAGTCTGCTTGCCTCATGGGAGCGCAAAGGACAGACACATTAGCCCGGTGATTCTCAACTTGTTGAACAGTAGTTGAATTGGTAAGTCTCAATTGCCCCTCAGTAATGTGAATGAATTTGAGAGTGAATATTTGTCTGCATATTTCCAAGTGTCAGCTGTGCAACTAATTGGACATTTTTAAGAATATACCGCACCTAAGGCCTCTATTTGCTGGGGCAGGTCAAAATGGAAAAAAACTTAAAACTATATCAAGATAATACACAAATGAATGGTTAGAGATAATATACATTCTTGCCGGTTTTGGGAAGGCACTGGTTTGATTAGTAGCTAGAAGTTTAACAATCACTATAGTCATGGCAACGGTTGTCTTACTGCATATTTGCCTAATATGGTACAGCCATTATAAAGCTGTGCGTCATGGGTTTACCCGCTGAAACTGAGCAGAAAAACATGCCACAGCTGGGCTACCACAGAGAAAGAGAAGTGGACACAGAAGATCGCCACACTCTCAGGACTACTAGATGAATTAGTTCATCCACATGCTCATACACCCATTAGCTGTGTCTAGCTCACCTCTACATTCACCTCCAGAAGCACAGCTACCCCCTGACCTCTGACCCCATTTCCCGGTCTGCAGCTATATCAAATAGCAACGCGAGCCAACGCTCTCTGCTCCTCATTTTGTCCAATTGGAATCGCCATTCTTCAGCCTTGAAGTTTGAGGCTTTCTTATCATAGCACAGGTTCCTACAGCTTGCTGTGCAGGACTCGGCTGATCTGCTCTGGGGCTGTCATTCCAGCACAGATTTTTATTGTTTTAGGTCCACTACAGTTCCAGTATTTTTCTTGGAGGTGGAATGAACTACATACATACTTTTATTTTCTCAGTGTGTGAATTTATAATTATATATTTACGCATCCAGACAAAGACAAAAATGTAAAACTCAAAAAGGCCCTTTCAAGTAGGAATGGAATCTACTCCTCAATGTTGGGATGTTTTTATATCACTATATGTTTCTATAGTCTATTATAAACAGTCTCTCTCTACAACCAGAGGATAATTGGTTCAATCTTCGTCTGGCAGGTGTAGATGGCAGTTGATTACTGGTGGTAGTGGTGCTGATCAGTAAACGTATGCCTCATAAGAGAATTCTGAGGTCTGCTTTAGAGTACTGTAGTCAGAGTAATAGTTGTAATAGTAAAAATACTACTATGTAGTATTGTTAGTAGTAATAAAGATAATGCGTAGTTTTTCTGTAGTGCTTTTCTGGACACTCAAGGATGCTTTACAATTGATAGCATCATACATTGACTCCACAATCACACCCTGGTGGTGGTAAGGTAGTCTGACGGAATTGTGGCTGCCATTCTCCGCCTAACGCTTTTAAGACCACCAACCAAACACCAATCACATAACCACATTCATAAATAGGCAAGGTGGACTGTGCAAGGATATAACAACAGTATGCACAGTATTGAGCAGGATTCAAACTGCCAACCCACTGGTTATAGGTTGACCGCTTTACCACTGAGCCCCAGTAATAGTTGTATTATTGGAATTAGTCATTTGTGTGTTTACTTAAAAAAAATTTACTATAAAAAACTTTGACTTGATGACATTTTACTTGAAGTACAGAATTCCCACCCCCAGTTTTTTTCCATATAACCTTTCAGTTGTGTCATGTTGACGACTCATTTCCTTGAACCACGCTCCTGCGGCTGGTTGCTGTAAGGCTCACTCAACAAAATCACGACTTATTTGCTGGTGTTGTTGTGATGACCTTTTATGGGTTGAGTTGTACAATATATCAGGTGAAGATTCTTCCTCCGCTGCAGGGTGAAGCAGCTTGTATGTGTAAATGAAGCAACTCAAGTTTGAAGCCTTGTGGGGGTGAAAAAAGTCTGTTGACAGAATGGGAGTTGTACTGTTTTTGGGTGTCAAGCACGATTGCACTCATGAGCCAGCACATATACAAGCTGAATTTTAAACAAGCCCTATATGAGCAACAGTCTTATCTGCTAACATTTTTCCACCGGGCCAATATGTGACAATGGCGCTCTGTCATTTTGAATCTGATTTTATACAACGGGATTTTGTGTGAAGTGTAACCTCAGCATGAGAAGTCAGATAACAATTGAATATTCATGACTTCCTTTGCCCGGTGGCCACTCTGGGTGAATACAAACATGGCCGACAGCTGCAGTGCATGGAGTCGATGGACAAACAATGAAGTATTACACCTCATTAGTATTTGCAGGGTTGCTTATTTAAAAGTTTTATACAAAGGAACATGGCAGATTGTGGTGACATTTGGGGGGAAAAATGAAAATAAATTAAAAGTATTTTTTTTTCTATATGTGCATATAGAATATCTAAAACAGTTTATTAGGGGCTAGCTATATTTCATGGTGCATTTGTTTATGTATTAATTTATCTGACCGTTGGTACTGGTAGCTGTTGTGGCCATTCATGCTCATGTTTATATACTATGAGACATTGAGGGTCACCAATTCATCTAGACATCCAAGTTGGAGATTACTTGGAGAGAACCCATGGTAACACAATGAGGACACGCAAACTCCTTGATGAGACAATTACTACTGTGTTTGTCCATCACAATTAAATACATGAACTATAATGGGTATAAGGAGATTCATGATTAAAGGAATAACTTCAAAGTCAACAAGTCTTCCCTGTCATAGGTATTATATAGGTTCCCCATGCAATTTCCCCCTCTGTTAAAATACATGTACATTGCTACATTGTATACCGAATGAAAAATATTAGTATTGCCAAACTTATTGTTGTGACATAATGTGGAATTTCAGTGCTTTTGTCTGCTCCTGTCTACTTCTCCAAATGTGTTATTTTTTCGGGACTCACGATGTACCACAATGAGCCTCAACATAAAAGGTTTTAGTACAAAAAAGTCTGTATGAGTTGTGTTATATATAGTTCATAATTATGAGCATTTCAACAGTGCATTGTTTATGTTTTGATGAAGAGGGACATCTGGCATTGAGGATTCCTGGATCACAGTTGCCATCCCTTCTCAGATTGAGATGCCACCTGCCGGCCTCACAGCTAAACCCTTGGGCATATGAATTACACTCAAGACCATAAATACACGCCTATACATTCCTACCGCTCGGCTAAAGTTGGAAGCAGACAAATATATCGTCTTTAGTTCCTTCAACATGCTCCGAAAATCATAGAAACACAGGCAGCATCTGTTTTAATTATAGCAGTGTTTTGATTTCAGCTCATAAAACTGTTTGCATACTGATATCCCAATAAACGAATGCAGACTGAGTCCAGAAAAAGTTTCATTGCATGCTTTTCAACAGCTGAGGAGAGCTGTCTAACTATGGCGAGTGCTCCCATGCCCATGTTATGTAAATATATGAGCACGTCTTGGCATGATCATTCTTTATTGTGGCATATGGGATGAACGCCACAGTGGGGGACACTGGGCAGGCGTTATTCAATCTGTGTGTTTGCAGGCTTTGGCGAGGTGCCATGCCACATTACCGCCCACTGAGAGGGAGCGACTTCAAAAGGAGGTTTGGGGTCTTTTTCCCTGAGTGAAGCCACTGGATCTTCTGCCTGTTAAAATGAACTGCACTTACAGGGCCGTGTCTTAATTGCCTCCAAAAGCCATCAGTTTGTTTATCTTCAAACTTAGGCTGACTTATTTTCACTGCCGTGTGAATCCTCGCCGGAGCTGAGATAAAATATGCTATTTGGAAGATAATTTTGTCCAATGTTCATCAGAAGTTCACAGGCAGTTGACAGCTGTGCAAAGGCAAGCACCTTTATAATGTTGTAAAGCTTGCATAGGCGGTGTGGTTATGCAAGCAGAGAAGATTAATTAAGTCTGATTATAACTACTTTTAAAATGCATGTAGATGTCTCATTCTGAATAGTGAGACCCCTGGGTAGGAAAATATTTGGAAGATGGCCAAACATTTCTGATAACAGCAATGTTGACATGTGTGCTCTAAATCTGTGGTCGTCTAGTTAGTAACTATCTTCACCTATAGTATAGCTCCACAAACCTGATCTCACTATCATCAAGTCTATCTGGGATTAGCACAAAGAGACAGTAAAAGATCAGCAGACAACCAAATGATGGGAAAACATCCATCCAGCCATCCATCCATTTTCTTCCGCTTGTCCGAAACCGGGTTGCGGAGGCAGCAGTCTAAGCAGGGAACTCCGGCCTTCGACCACTGCCTGATCCATATTTTTTATGTATAAGAGTCTGCAATAAAAAGTATATCATCTAAAACATTTGCAGAGTGCTATTAATTCTTATATAGGCCTGCAGTAACCAGTTATTTTTTGTCTATGTTTTGTCTCATATGGTTTAGGTTTTTTTGAGCATATGAATTGTGTGTGCATGTAATCAGGCTTGTGTGAGGGCTTAATCAGGCTATGCATACAATATTCCAATGATGTGATCTCTGATGCTGTGAACATTCAAAACCCTTTAAATATAATTATTGTCTTAAATTATTTCTACTCACAATTTAATGAGTAGCTGTTTAATTTTGTATGCAATGTACAGATCTATTCTTTTCTCTTAATTAACTGCATTCATGCTATTTTTAACCTCAGAGGAATGCATCGCCACAGTCACATTTAGTTCTTATCCATGTTGGACGCAGTTGTCATGAAGGATTTGTATAGTGCAAAAATACACATGTGACCTTTTAAAACGTGGATTTGGTTTTGCAATGAATGTCTAAATGTAGCTCTTTTACAGCCCAGTGTTTTTTAATTGGGTGTACGTTCAAAAAGACGACAATAAACCAAACCCCAGCTTCATGGAAACATATCTGGGCCCAATGTCAATACTTTATAGACAATTAAATACATTTGTATCCTCTTTATGGGATAATTATCTCAAACTACCTGGTCTCAACAAACCGTCTTGGCTTGAATAGTTCTATTGTGTTACAGAATGCCAGTGCAGGCTCATTCATTTTTATGTAAGTTAATGATTTTGACTATTATGTAATTGGTCTGTTTGGAACAACGTTGTCCCTTTGTATCGCATAAAAGTCCGCCAGACAAAAAGAGAACTCTTAACAACGTACATGTTTTATTGATAACAAATGTTTTAGACCACAGTTTGATACCAGACCACAATGTACTGCAATTTAGCTATGCTGTGGAGTGTTCAATTTTGTATATAATGCACTGATATATTTGACAGAGAAATGTGTCATTTGTTCAGCTTAGACAAAGACAACTGTCCTCCTTGGGCACTGTACATTAGCTAAGGCTGCTGTGAGTGCCCAGAGCAGCTTAAATGGCAGCAGAGAGTCTCCAAACCCAGAAGTCCAATAATCACAGGAGAAAGGTCATGTTACCTCTCTGATGGTTTTGTTCTGTGTGTGTTGGTAAAAAGGAACATATAATTACTCCCAGATACTCTGTCTATTCTATTTTAGGAAGAAATCATTTTGAAGAAACAAAGTTAAATCTTACATTAATGGCCCGTTGACATTCTGTGTTAGTTTATCTTGTTAGGTCCGTGATAAGGTTAAGATACAGTTTGTTGATCCATCCATTTTCTTCCGCTTGTCCGAAACCGGGTCGCGGAGGCAGCAGTCTAAGCAGCCTTTGACCACCGCCCGATCCACATTGCACCAGCCCTTTTTTAAAGGGTACCTCCCGCAGGTGGTGGGTCCACGGGAGGGCCTGACAGCGTGTGCTCGGGCGGGGACTCAAACCACCGACCCTTCGGTTGAAAGGCGAGAATCTACCCACTGCACCACCGCTGCAGCAGTTTGTTGATCCCAATAGGGAAATTCATCCTCTGCATTTGACCCGTCCTTCAAGGTCACTGGGGCAACATGTCAAAAGCAGGGCCAGCACTGACACAATGACTAAGCTCTTGAATAATTTCAAATAAAAGTACTGATACAGCCAAGAGAGAATTCCTTTTTTAAGCTTTTTAATGGGATTATATATATATTTGTATAATAAAGGTAAAATGTAATAATTGTCTGAAATAAAAAAAGTCCCTTTTAGTTGATCTCCTACCGCTGTGTGTCCTGACCAACAACATGGGGCAAAGAGAGGCATTTTGTGAGCACACATGGAGAAGCACACTGGGCTGCTGCTGTTAAATTGGCCTGCTGTTATCAATCTGTCACTCTCTGAGCGCATGGCTGACTAAAGGATAGGGCCAGAATGCTTTGTCCTGCACAGAACGAGAACCACTGAATTCACTTTGTATAAGACTTTGTAAATCCTATGACATTTATGTAATACGTAGAGAGTGTTTAACTATACAGGCCACCATTCACGCTCACATTAATTTATACAGAAAGATCGTAGGAACCTTGCCCACCCACATTCAACTAACAATTTCATTGAAATGGATTAAAATGACATCAAGGTAAGGCTGAACATCAAATAACTTAAAATCTCTCTTCATGCTGAAAGTTCAAAAATTGGTTCTTTCCTCATGATATTCACCCATGGCTGTAAGAGTGCCATTAACAGCAGTTTCACACTAAGGACCAAATAACATTCTTAAATTGCCCCCAGACCTTAGTTAATGCCCCGTATCGTAATGCTTCTTTCAGTGCATGGTCCTCCTCTGGAACCTCTAGGTCACCGTGACCTACCAACAGTCATTACATGCACCACATTACGCCACTGTCTCTCCTGGTTACTTCTAGCTTTGCCTCCTTACAAATCAATTCCCTCTATTACCAACTCAGCCTCCATCTCCCCATCCCTTGCTCCATATTTAACAGGATTGAACAAATGACAGCTTCCATTAACAAGGCATGTCCAGGTCACTTAGCGCTGAAGACACCGATCGAGAGAGCGGCCATTTTTAAACCACTCTTCTCCCTTCAAGTATTTGTCTCTTCACTCCACAGTCAACACACGGAGGTGTAGTAGAAGCAGCTGCGTCTTTTAGCCGAGGATTAAACAACTCGGTTTACCAGCAGTGTCTTTAATCCCCATTGCCACACACTACTCCCTCCCAGTTTAAGACTAGGGTTGTCAAAG
This sequence comes from Philypnodon macrostomus, assembly GCA_036025475.1. Classification (NCBI taxonomy): domain Eukaryota; kingdom Metazoa; phylum Chordata; class Actinopteri; order Gobiiformes; family Eleotridae; genus Philypnodon; species Philypnodon macrostomus. The sequence goes on from JAVQKC010039944.1 coordinate 12,641, forward strand.
AAATTGATACTAATTTATACTATTAGTAATGTCAAAATGAGTTTGAACATCATGCCCAGCAGAACAATTTATCGGCAGTGTGAGTGTAACATAACATACATGACATGATTTTACCAAACAAAACATCATCCTAAGAGTACTGCTGTTATCTTGAATAGTTATCAAGCTTTATAGATGCAGTGAATGAAACCAGTCGATTAAAAACCTCACTGACAATTAGGTTTCAGGTTTCAGTTTATTTGTCATATGCACATTCAACACAGGGTCAGAAAATGCAATGAAATGCTTTGGATCGGAAGAACCGTTCGACTTGCTAAGATACTCATGAAGTACTAATTAGTCAAAGGACTCACAACGGCCATTAATACAGTTTAGTAGCACTGTAAATAAATGAATAATCCAGATTCTTAGTAGCTTCTATACCGTATCTAGTCAATCCAACAACGGTATTGAAAATTGGATTATTTTCTCCTGGAATCATGACAATTCTATTTGAGGTGCTGTGTTGCTTCATGCGGGTCCACTTATTTGAATTATATTTGAATTGTATCAGGGACTGAGATTTATACACACATAATTAAACAATGACAAATGCTCCCGAGTTGTTAAAGCCAGCACATCCAGCAGAACAGATCCCTACAACAAGTCAGCCATGTGTTCCATTATAAGCACATTAGGTGGAAGCACTTGTCTAATGAGGTGATTGAGTGCTTGAGCAGGCCGAGGGTGTGTGCCATCTGTTTGAAACATAGTGCATTTGAATCCAACAGATGATGTCTAGAGCTGTCCAGTGAATCTTACTTAAAGGAGCTGTTATGGAAAAGTTATGGCCCGTACTTTAAGGTATCTTCTGTTTTGAAGGTTTTTGCACATATAGATACAGTGCCTTGTATAAAAGGCTTTTATGCTGTAGAGTAGCTTCAAATAGCCCATCAATCCAGTGAAAGGTTTGCCTCTTAGTGCTAAATGCTCATTAGAAAGTTGAAAAATGAATGGAAGCTTTCTCCTGATGTAAAACTTACATCAAGGCAAGACTAAACTTCGATCAACAACTTTAAATACCACAGAAGATTTCATATAAAACTTCATTTTGGGGGAATCTTCACACACCAATCGACTCATTGCTGTGAAGTCCCTATAGTATAGGGCTATACTCTACTTACACCTTATTTAATCCTACCAGCACCTTTGTATTTTTATTGTACTTATTTTGATTATTTGCAAACACTTTTTACCATGTACTAATATTGCATGCTACTAGTACTTCTTGACTATCTTAGCGAGTCTAACGG